>LAPY01000491.1:99229-121309 GCA_000970635.1 Eragrostis tef | reverse complement strand
CCTCGCGGTCTGGAGGACTGTTGTGACATGGAAAAGCCCTAATCGTGTGCATAGGAGTAAGAGAGAGGGCTCGTGCAAGTCATCTGATGAGGGATGGTCTTGCAAAGTTAAAGGTGGTAATGTTTTTTTTTTCTTTCTTTCAACGATGTTAGTTGTTTATAATGGCGTTTGAGTACATGGAGTTGGTACAAAATATATGGCCACCCCACGCCGTCGCCTCGCCTCCCCAAGCTGCCGTCGCCACGCTCCCCCGCGCTGCCTCCCTGCCTAGCCGATTGCTCCTATGCTGCGTCGATTGCTTGAGTTCTCTCACAGCTCCGGTTGTTCCAACAGTTAGAAAAATTGTTCCAGCGTTTCAGAAATTGTTCTGGCCATGAAGATGGATTGTTCTGGGGAGATGTTGGATTGTTCTGGGGAAAAGCAAGAATGTTCTGAGACATGGATCCATAGAGGAGACCCGCGTCCTAGCCATGGCTTCTGCCGCGCGAGCTACGGTCGCGATGGCGTGCTGGTGCTTGCGGGGGGCGAAGGTAGAAGACGAAGCGAGATGCGGAAGGGACGGTCGCGGTAGTAGCGGGCCGTAGTGGGCCGCGCTACTCATCAGCTTCCGCTAGCTCGCGGTACAGATAGGCGGTCCCGCTTGTTTCGGTCTGCCGTGTTTCTGTGATTCAAACTCGTCGAGTTCGCGCCTTCTAATTTCCGAGTCCCTCTGCTCCTCGCGGTCTGGAGGACTGTTATGACACGGAAAAGCCCTAATCGTGTGCATAGGAGTAAGAGAGAGAGGGCTCGCGCAAGTCATCTGATGAGGGAAGGTCTTGCAAAGTTAAAGGTGGTAATGTTTTTTTTTCTTTCAACGAGGTTAGTTGTTTATAATGGCGTTTGAGTACATGGAGTTAGTACAAAAAATATGGCTGATCGTTTCAGGGTTGGTTCTTAACCAAAAGCCGACAAACCGTATGCTGATACATAACATAGCTAACTAAGTGTAAGCTTGGCTCCATGTGTGATCCTAGAGCATGTCATGTGCTGTTATAATAAAGTGGATCCCAAATTCCATTCGGATATGCGCTCGGGGGCTGAAAGGAGCATCCTTTAGTTGATGAGTTTCGTTTCGACCTGTGCACATGTGGCATTCATGAGCAAGGACTACTCGATCGGCCCATGAGTGGCAAATTTGTAGCTTAGCAGTGTGTGTTCATACACAGATGTGCCTCTCCAGGCTCCAGATAACACATATCTCTCCAGGCTCTCATCATCTGATCCTGCGTGTACGTTTGGATCTACTAGTAGTAGAAACAATCATGCAGTGATTCTTCAATCAAATCTGAACACAATATATTTTTCTTTACATAGATACTAGTATTTTTGAGAGGTAACGGAGATGATCTTGCTGTTGTAGACATAGGACCGCGCGAACACGAGGAAGAGCACCAGCTCCGCTGCGCTGAGCCCGGCCAACAGCCAGTAGAAGTAGTCGAGGTGGGCACGGTTGAGGTTGTCGGCGAACCAGCTGCCCCTGCCGGTGGTGGTGGTGAGGGCATCGATGAGGGAGATGAGGAGGCTGCTAATGAATCCGCCGATGCCATTGATGCTGAGGTGGAGCGCCATACCCAGGCTGCGGAGGCCGTGGGGCATCTGGTCATAGAAGAGCTCTTGCAGGCCCACGATGGCGAGCACGTCGGCCAGGCCCAGCATGGCGTATTGCGGCACAAGCCAGGCCCAGCTCATGGGCACCGTGGCGCCGGGGTTGTCCACCAGCCCGTGCTCCTGCGCCGTCGCCAACCGCCTCCCCCCCCCCAGCGCCGCCAAAGACGTGGCCATGCCGGCGCCCACGCGCTGCAGCATGCTCAGCCCTGACGGGTTGCCTGTGGTGCGGCGGAGCGCCGGCACCAGGGCACGGTCGTAGAGGGGTACGAAGAGCAGGATGCTGACAGGGCCCATAGCCTGCAGCGCGGTGGGCGGGAGCTCCAGGTTCAGGAGGCGGCGGTCAAGGGTGCGGCCTTGCTTGTTGAAAAACGTCATGATCTGCGCATACACCACACCGTACGCCAAGCTACTGACCCAGATGGGCAGCAACCGAAGCACGCACCTTGCTTCTGCTTTTGCCTCTTCTTTTGCTTCCACGTCACCGTCCTCCTCCTCCCCCGGGCGAGGCGTACGAAAGGGGAGGACTGGCGATGATGACCATGGCCATGTGCACCTTCAGCAGCAGCGGTAGGAAGACGGTAGGTGGGCGTGCTGAGGAGGAAGACGACGAACGCGCAGAGCACGATGGCGCAAGGCACGCCAAAACCGATGCCCCATCCGATGTTGTCCTGGATGTAGCCCACCACGGAGACAGCCACGGAGATGCCCATGGCCATGCAAAAGTACCACCAATTGAAGAGGGAACCTCGGGAGGCACGCTCCTTAGGGTGCTTCGCGTCGAACTGGTCGGCGGCGAAGGCCAGGCCGCAGGGCTTGTCAGCGCCCTTGGCAAGGGCGATCAGGTAGAGGGACACGTAGAACAAGCCGAAGCTACTCCTAGGCAGTGTGGCTGAAAGCGTCAGCAGGCCGTAACCCTGTAAGGATAGCATCATCGTATCGTCTTGTGAGATAAGCATACGCCATATTCTTACTTACACTTAGTAAATACGACTCCTTTCGTTTTTAAATCGTTGTTGCTGTTGACTTTTTAAGTTTTGTTTGACTGTTAATTTTATTCATTATATTAGCTCAAATACGTAAAATTATAAATTATATTTTAATATTTTAGTGATACAATAAATCATTGCTAGCGGCCATGAGGAACAATGCATAGGGACAATGCCAATGCGGCAAGGGCCATGAGGAATGTCCCTCTGATCCATGCCATGCGCCCTGGAGTTTTTGAAGCATGGATGGCAAAGGCGCGATGATGGTTGACAGGGCTCAAGGGAGGCCCTGTATAGAAGGCGATAACGAAGACGCCAGCAAGACAGAGTGCTACCCCAGTGAGCTTTGCTATGCCGGAGGGGCTCCTCGGCTTCACAACCTCCTTCCTGCATGCCATGTTGTAACAATCCAATGAACAAATGCCAAAACTAGAAAGTTGTACATATATTGCAGTATATTAGTACAGTACGTAATGTACCTAAATAGCAGCGCTATGCAGAAGGTGGCTACAGGAACGCCATTGTATGCTGCAGATGCCACGGTTGCTGATGTGAACTGTACTTGCACTGACAACGTTTAAGGTAAATGTATTCCTAGAGATCAACATTTCAAATTATAGATACACATGCAACCACATATATTGTTCAGTTTGGTAGCAGTCTGATAGAATAGAAACAGTAGTTGCACAACCTATATAGACATACATGCTAAATAAATAAATAAATAAATAAAGAAAGAAAGAAAGAAAGAAAGAAATAAAGAAAAAAGAAAGAAAGAAAGAAAGAAAGAAAGTGACATGTATGCAGTGGTTGATCATTTTTCTTCATAATGGTTAGCTGTCAATTTAATCTGAATATGAAAATGCTGAAAGAAAAGACTTACCCGATTATGGCATATACGAAGAGCTTCAATAGCAACTGAAATGACACGGGTGGTGCATTTTTCCTGTGCAGTTTTTATGAGAACTACTTAAGAATTAAGATATTTGCCAAGAGTACAATAATTACTTAAGTCACCGCTTGTCTATACAGTAATGAGCATGTAAAACTAAATAAAACTTCAATTCATGAAAATATTAGCCAAACCGTTCCTGTTACCAATCTAAATATCAGAAAGGACGTTCAAGTAAACTTAATCCATTTGTGACTCGATGGAGCATGAACTAGTAATCAGAGTTTTACCTTTCAAGAAAAATTGCAATAGGGAGCAATAGGAGAGATGAAGCTGCCTGGCGGTAGAAGGTGAATACAAATGTGTTCATCCCATGGTTGAATGCTGCCTTGCTGACAACAAGCAAGCCTGCGTATATCATCTGTACGACGATTGCGATCACATATGGCTTCTTCGCCTCCATCTCAGCGTCTCAAACTTCTCTTCCTAGTTCTGCTTTGAGACCAAATATGGACGTTGCGCAGTGAAGAGAGAGAGAGAGAGAGAGAGAGAGAGAGAGAGATTCACCTAGCTACTAGAGTTTCAGCATGTGTCCTCGGCTGCTGACTGTGTGTGCATATAATGCAGAGTCTAAGTCATCGTCATGGTTATTCTAAACGTATGTTGATCCACATGAATCATCAGCTAATTTACAACCAGTGATCACGAAATTAAAGTCCCCCGGCTGGATCTCGCTGATGACCTTGTAGTCTGTAGTCGGGAAGATGCTAAGCAAATTCCTTACCGCAAGCAGAAGAAAATGTGTCACCTTTACTCGTTGCAGACAAGTAAATTGAAGAAATAGTTGACTCGTCCGACCATCTTGTGGGTCACTGTGTGACTCTCCAGAACTTAAGCTGACTACGCCAATGTATAGTATTTTCGTGGATAGATGTGCTTTTACTCAAATTTCTTGAGATTCTACCTTATGCAGATGTACAATAAAAGCGAGTGTAACACAAAGTTTGATGTGATATCAAGTGTCCATTAGAACCAAAAAAAATTATTTAAACATATTAATGCTACATTTTTATATCACTGAAAATTCATTCCACAAACCATTATCATAATATTTGGTCGAGACAACGAGCCACCATGCGCTTGCTTGCAAGGACTATAAATAACCACCATAATTGAGAGAAATTACTAAACACACTGCCATTATGAAAATTAGAAAAATACACTTTATACATGCATGCATATTTGTAAAACTACTAAACACTGCCATCCTAAAATAATTACCCAAATAAATTGTACATGTTTTTAAATTATCCACCATTCCTGTTTAAAACTTAATCACACACAATTTGTAGTGATAGAAAAATAACAAGGCACTCTAGATAATACACCATTAGCTATAGTTTGATTATGACACTAGTTGCGCAAATGCGTGGGCCAACCTGCTAGTTAAGGTTAAATTTGAGATACAGCGATTTTGTATTGGGTATCAATAACACTTAAATATCGATCTCTACATGGCAGCCTATACAATCAAAAGAAAGGATCATGGGACATACCACTTGCCACGAGGGTGACAGAGACGAAATAAAATTAGGGACTGTCTACCTGACTGTCAGCTAAAAAAGGATCAAATTGCACGCAGATTCTCAACCAATATAATTGTATACAGATATTCTGGAGATCCTGGAAAATTCACCTGATCGATGTAGATATTACACCCAATGTCCTATCTCCCATGGAGTTGCCTGTTTTTTCTTATTGTTTGTTCTGGCGAAGAATGATTGAAGAAAAAAATTTGATTGCGCACTTATATTGGCAAACATGCAATTTTTTGAAACAACTCAGAAAAGTACACATGGTAACTAAGAAAATATGGCAGGAACCTGAGATGGATGTTAACAAAAATGTAACAGGCCAGAAATAAATGAATCTTGCAGTCAAGGTTTACAAAACCGGTCTAGCCCCGGAAACCGATCAAAAGTTTAAAATTGATTCTTGAAGAAATTTGAAACCAAACCGAGCGGGGTTTCCGGTTTACCCATCGAGTTTTCTTGTTTCCTATCGATTTTGTCTGTCTCATATCGGTTTTGTTTGTTTTCTCGGTTTACTGGCTGGTTTGTTTGGTTTCCTAAATTTCAATTTTAACTTTCTTTGATTTTTAAATCAGAAAACTAGGAAACCGGGTAAACCAGACCGGACCGGTAAGTCTGTTTTTTTTGGTTTCCGATCCAGTTTACCGCTGTTTTGTAAACCTTCCTTGGAATATACTTGATGCTTAATGAAGAAAAAAAGAGGGAATGCAGCTGGGGCTCAGATCGAAATTAAATATCAAGAAAAACGTCACAAGGCCAAAGGGAAAAGGCAATAGCAAAAGTAGAAATCAGATGCAACGGTTGCTTAAAAAAAACTCAGATGCAATGGAGGCAAAAAAGGATGAAGATCAATAGGTTCAGATTGGGGGAAGAACATGATCCTGATTCAGGATGTGTTGTCGTGGATTGCTGCCCTGCTGCAACAAACTGAATGCAGTATTGATTACGTTGACTCGGAGGTTTCTGTACCAAAATCACTAGTCTACGGTGCGTGGTCACGGTGAACTCCTATATAATAAGAAGGGAAAGCACATTCCCAATAGCAAGAAGTTGAAGATGGATATATTCAGGTAATTTGGAAAAGAAGTTCTAAAGTCGGTACATCCTCAATCAAACTGCTACATCACACCTATCAAACCGCCAGTTCTAAAGTCGGTTTCTCCTCCCCTTCCATGGCCCCCTTTCTTTCTTTATCCATGTCATTCTGCTCATCCAGGATCCTGCTCACCTCATTACACCACGCTACTTTGTTCTCCTTGTCTTTACCCCACAACACACAATAGAGGCCTCCGACAAGCAATATTCCACTCACAATGCTGCCGTCAGAAAGCAAGAAGAAATATTGGCGATGTCATGGGTCTATCGGTAATGATGCCGTGCGCAACTTGTAAGCCCATGCTGCTACAGAAATTAATGTGATGTGGTTACCTGCCCATATGAACAATATCTCCAAGGAAGAAGGTGGAGGAAACTATGGTGAAGATCAGGCAGAGTGGGTTCCAGATAGTGAGGAAGACGGGGCCCTTCTTCTCCACGCACCATGCTTGAAGGTAGTAGGACACTCCGTTCACCACAAACCCCTGTTAGACCAATCAAGTTGATCCGTCCATGCACGTAGAAAGCAGTTCATTTAAACTAGCTAATAGCTGTACGGTGCTACTTGAAGTGTGCCAAACAATAAGTATTACATTGTATAGGATGGCGAGCAAGCTGAAGTCAAGCCTTAGCTTCCACTCGGAGAAGTCCCTCTCGACGACAATCGCGACAACAAATGACTGCACAGTGCTGAAAACACACTGTGACAATGTCACAAGCATCTTGTTCGGATATTCCTTAAGCAGCTCGGCCTGTATATATACATGAAGTTACAGAAGAATCAGTTTCCTCATAAGTTATTTAGCATCTAATATCTCTGACCCATCGATTGACAAGTAGGAAGTTTTACCTGTATGACGACCCACAAGGAGAATGACAACATGGCGAGGACCATGAGGAATGTCCCTTTGATCCATGCCATGCGCCCTGGAGTATTTGAAGCGTGGATGGCAAAGGCGCGATGATGGTTGACAGGGCTCATCGCAGGCCCGGTATAGAAGGCGATGAGGAAGACGCCGGCGAGACAGAGCACTACACCTGTAATCTTTGCTATGCCGGAGGGGCTCCTGAGCTTCACAACCTCCTTCCTGGATGACATGTATTAACAATCCATAAGTAGCAGGTTGTACACATGCACTGGATAATTAAGTCTCTACCTATAATCCTATATGGGTTAAGTCGATCAGTGTTTGCAGTATTTTAGTACAGCAAAAGTCATGTACCTAAATAGAAGCGCTATGCAGAAGGTGACTACAGGGACGCCATTGTATGATGCAGATGCCACGGTCGCTGATGTGAACTTCATACTTGCGTTGATAGCGTTTAAGGTAAATGTACTCCTGCAAATTATCATTTCAAATTCTCAGTTTGGCAGTAGTAGTTTGATAGAATAAAACAGTAGTTACAGATAGAGTATTTGCACTATCTGTATACACATACGGGCTAAAGAAGAAGAAAAACAACAACAAGGGCTAATCATTTTCTGCATATTAATTAACTGTCAATGTACTCTGAATATGGGAATACTAAAAAAAGAAATACCCGATCATGGCACATAGGAAGAGCTTCAGTAGCAACTGGAATGACACGGGTGGTGCATTTTTCCTGTGCAGATTAAATGAGAACCACTAAAGATTTCAGCCAAAAATACAATAATAACTTATCTTATATTTACTAATTAGAGGCTCCTTTTGGAACGCTCACGTTAATCAGAAAAAATGCTCTAAATTCTCACAAAAAAGCAAAACATCCGACTTTTAATTTTGAGATCTACGATTGGTGTTATTTTCATGAATCATGGCCTCCTCAAATAGATCTCCTACCGTCCTACATCATGACTTCCTCAAAAAGATCTCCTGTATATTCTTTACTCTCCTCTTCCTTGATCTCCTACGTCATGACTTCCTCAAATATATCTCCTGTTTATTCTTTCCTCTCCTCTCCCTGCTTACATCTGTTATCTCCATTGGAGGCTTGAAAACAGCACTAGGGCTGGACGCAGAACAGGGACCATATTACCCGGTGTACAGATGCAAGACAAGCGGTGGCTCTTCTGCTCGGCGAGCTCCATGCAATGGGAATCGGTTCTCAAAAGACAAGCTCAAGGACGATCGCAACGAGATCATGGAGTGAAATATTGGGTTCAATCCAGAACCCATGCCGTGGCTCCTTGGCTTGACTGATGTAGCTGCTGCCTTATGCCCTCATGCCCCTAATATACTACCGCTAATGATTCGTTGCTGTTCACGAGCAGGCAGAGGCAAAGGCAAGGCATATGAAGAAAACACAACGTGAAGAGGACGATCGAGGAATCAAATCTCACACTTTCGCAAGGGTACCAGGTGTTCTGTCGAATTAGGTTGCTGATTCCTTTGTTTAGTTTCTGATTCTTGCATGCAGGTGCTGCAAACTTGAGAAATTTTCTTTGCCTTTTCCATCACCGACATACATTCAATTACATTTAGCTCGGTAAAGAAAAAAAAAGGTAGAGAGTATATGTTGGAGTAACATCCACCAATTGTTATTGTCGTAGCAAGTTTGATCAAATGATCTGATATAGTCAACTAGATTTATCTTGCAACGTGAAATAAGAAGCTTCACAAATCATCTTGCATGAAGAATCTTATGAGAAGCACACGTCATAAATGCCAGAGCAGGAGAAGTGAATAATTCCTGACAAAATCTGCTACGAGTTTGAATGCAACATCATGTATTTAGAGCAAAAAGAGCGATCTTTAGGCTTATGTGTCCTTAGTTCGTTAGAACTGCCGTCTTTGTTGCTAATTACCCCTAGGTAAAATAATAGCCGAGAGCATTGTTCTTCAACTAAGTTTTTTTTGTAACCCCTGCAATTGCATAGGTTAGCTCAGTTTCAGTTAAGGAAAACAATATTTTGCATGTGTCCGACGACAGTTACCAATATCTTTTTTATCAGCTTAAACTAGACTTTTTTTGGACAAAAACAAAAATAGATTCCTTTAGTATGGTTACTGGGCTAGCAAAACAAAGCTGAAGAGTGGAAGAAAAAGGAACCATCTATATTAATAATATTACATCTCGGTAAGTCCTTTCAATTAGATTGCTTCCTTTTCATATGTTAATAATGCACCTAATTATTTAGAAGGAAATTGACAATAATACATGTTTGTCTCCATTCAATTGTGAACGACAGATTTACGCAAACATAAAAAATTATTCCTCATAGAGAATTGAGAGTTTTCGAATATAACCCAGTTTATGCAAATTGTTCTGTTGCTATATATGATTTGCTAAAGTTCTCTTATGTTAGACATATGGGTGAGGATCAGTGTCAGTAACATCTATTTATGAATTTCTATATTTTGTTTCTTTAAAGATGTGACTTTTCTTGCAACGTATCAACAACACTAAATAAAAAAGTTAGTCCTCATTTGTGTATATTTGTTCTCTGCACGGAATCCAAGATTCAGCACAAGTGTTAATTTGCTTATATTTTTTCGCTTCATTTTATAATATCTAAATTTTGAAATGATCTAAGCAGTGCTAAATTCATATGTTAAAAAGCTGAAGGGAGTATACAATTGTATATTCCCTCATGCAGTTCTGGAATAAGAAATATACATATGCATATCAGTGTGCAATGATCAAGCAGTACAACATTGTTTTAGTAATTAATTGACCTTGATATTGTGGCCTAATTCTTAATGTCTTGCAACCATACAAATCTATGTGTAAGAAAAGAAAATAGCCTCTCATCAATTTCTACTTGACCCGGAGAAAGACTTCATGTAAATCACAAATGCGGTGTAATTTTATATAAATATGTAACCACATTTAAAGTTCTTCGGAAACTTTTTATTTATAGATTTGATACAGAATATAAACAAAGTTTTAATGTAAGAGGTACTTAAAATGAGTTATATATCAACACAATTTTGGTTTCTGAAAAGTTCATGAATGTAAACCTTTCAAATATTCAAAATAAAAAACGCAATAATCTACTATGCATTTGTCATGTAAGTAGCATCCTAGCCCGTGCATACGCACGTGTTAATGGGCTAGTAATAATAAATGAAGTTACAAATTTAAGAAAATATTAGCAAAAAGGACATTCAAGTAAAACTTAATGCATGCATGTCCATATTGAAATGTATTTGTGACTGAATGGAGCATAGATTAGTTATCAGAGTCTTACCTTTCAAGCAAAATTGCAATTGGCAGCAGTAGGAGAGACGAAGCTGCCTGGCGGTAGAAGATGAAGACGAAGGTGTTCATCCCATGGTTGAAGGCCGCTTTGCTGACAACAAACATGCCAGTGTATATGATCTGTATGACGATTGCTATAACGTACGGCTTCTTCCCCTCCATCTCAACTTGTTTAACTAGTTCTGCTTTGCGAGATTGAGCAATGATATATATGACGTCTGAAACTCTGCGGTGCTAGTAAATCACACACACACACACACACACACACTTGGATACTCCCTCTGTCAAGAAATATAGTGTTTACATCCATGGTTGTGTTTAAGCCATGGTCAATCCAAATATATATGTTCTGTTTTGGAGCCCTATACCGATGCTCTTGGCTATCCCAATAGTTAATCTGCAAGACCCATCCCATCGTCGGTGCTGCACTTAATTCGCAGTTCTTTAGTGTTGGTGTCCGCACGTAAAATCATCGGGCAACTAGAACCTTGGAGTCTGTAGCCGGGATGATTCCAGTACAAATAAAACTGCTGGTCACCAACCGTGCCGACCGTTTTTCGCCAGTGCAAAAGAAAATTGGTCATGTCTCTTCCTGTTGCAGCATAAGAAATTGAAGAAACCGTTGACTCGCCCGACCATCTTGTGGGTCACTGTGTGATTCTCCACAACCTAAGTTGCCGACGGCTTTCATGGAACCATGTCCTTAATTCATTTTCTTGTAGATTCTACCTTTCGCAGATGTACATAGACCGCAGCACAGAAAAACTGATAACCAAAACCACCTGAAAATGCCCGAGAGACACGTGTGTGTTATGTGGCGAGTAGCGAGGCATTTCGTGTTTGCTTTCTGCAGCCTGACAGGAGTCGAGCGATCGAAGACTACCGGCCCTCTGACAAAGGAATGGACGACCGATCTTTATACAGGGAAGAAAAACAAAAGAGAAATGTTGGAGTATAAAGTGAATTGCTCACCTCTCCCATCAGCTTAGGCTTTTGGGTGAACTGATTGGTGCTTGCAACTTTAACATGGTATCGAGCCAGAGGTCTTGAGTTCAAATCCTGATGACTGCATATTCCGCTGCGCCGCTCCTATTTCCCGTCCGCATATTCCGCTGCGCCCACAATATGTCTTGTCTGCGGGGGGAACTTGATCAAGTGCGAAGTCATTTCCTCCTTGAACATATGCCACCATGCGTTAAGCGTGGGCTGTGTTGATGGTGAAATTTGGCAGGAGGTTTGTATGTCGCAGAGTGCATGGCAGAGCTTTGTTGAAGCTGGATTCATAGAAGATTAATGCACTGAAGTTTAAGATGGTGCATGGCCGGGAGAGAGGAGTGTGTTCCTCTGCTAGCAGGTGGCACTGGTGCTATGGCGGATGACGATGGAGCTCGAAGATCTTCAGCCTAATTCTGTCCAGGGCGTGTACGTGAGGGGCTTTCAGGACACCAAGGTCCGGTGCAGAAGAGAAGCACGTACGCAACTGGAGATAAGTAGCAAGAATGAATGCATGCCAGATTAATTTGCTCGTGATGGAATCCATGTAGGACGTCTACATGAAGGAGGATAACAGGTCGTATAAGGTTTTCATTATCTAGGGTCATTAGCATCATGGCCAGAATAATTAATTGGTTGCATTGTAGATCAAGGAGTGTACGTGAACCTGGTATGGCTCGGTCACGTTTTATTGGTTTCGGGTACAGGCAACAAAGTTAGAGTTTGTTTAGGTCTGAAGTCTGTTCTGTACGGCGAAGTCCAACGTCTTATAAATAGAATAGGGTCACGGCATATATATGGTACCCCGGTCAATTATCAAACACATCTACTATTTCGTTTTTCCTTTCGTTTCTCTTTACTGTAGTCGTTTCTTCCGCGTAAGTGAAGTTCTCTTTGTTGATTTGTCATGTAAATCATCCGGTGATCACCACGTTAGCGTGATCGGTATCCTTTGCTGTTCTTGCATGAAAAACAGCCGGCGACCTCGCCGTAATCGAGGTCTTTACTCTTTGCTCGATCAAGATTGTATTGTTGGCCTAAGATCCGATTTTTTGTGCTAACAGGCTGCACTGCTTCAAAGATCTTGGCATTATGTACTTTCCATATTGACCATGCTGCTAACATCACTGTTTCTGTGAATACTGGGCCGTGATAGATATCCTTTGCCACATCATATCAAAGAAAGAGATTGATGGAGGCCATGCAACTTAACTAAAGACACCAGCTCATCGCATTAACAAAAAATGTGGCGTGTCATGTTCAGCAAAGAACCAGGTTTCAGAAAACATTCGAGTGAAGTAAGCCAGATAAATATCACTGGAATAATATCAACTGTCACCGTAAAAGCACTAAGAAAAGTGTGAAGCATGTCACAGAAAATAAAGAAAAAACAGTTAAAAAATATGGAAGATAAGTTTTGAATTCAACCAATCAGACGAGGACCAATCTGTAACAGAATGCACGCAGGTTCCACGCATAGATAATTACATAGATACTAGGACATGGCGTCAGAATGAAATTGCCAAGGAGCCGTGGGTTCATCATCTCACTTGGGTGGCAGTGATTCTTCGTCAGAGATGGAAACAACATCGCCGGCATCGGCATCTCCATCCTCTTTATACCAAATTTCATCTATCGATTTCTGCAGCTTGTCCTTGGGGCCAAGGAAGTCTTCCGGAACCATGACCCGGCCATTGTTGGTGAAAACCTCGCGCACCCAATCCTGATACTCGAAGAAGTCTGCGAAGCCTGCAGCGAGGCGATGGACCTGCGGATGAGCATGTCCGCATCCTTCCTGTCGAAATCCTCCTGCGTGAACAAGCCGAAGTCCTCGAGGGTAGAGACAGGGTCGCTCTCCCTTTTCCGCCCCAGGATTCAGCGCACGTGCTCCACCGGCATCTCGACCCCAGTTTATCTCTTCTGATGAATTGCCCTCGTCCTCCTCGCCGTCGTCGGCTGTGGTGGTAGTAGGCTTCCCGTCGTCAGAGGTGGAGGCCGCCTCTTCCTCCTTTTTCTCGTTGTTAGCATGCTCCTCCTCCTGATATTTCTGCAACGTTAGGTTATGCGTACCGATCTCCTCTTCTTCCTCTTTCGCCGGTGGTTGATTGAGCTCGAAGGTGGAGCCCTTGTTCATCGGACCGTCGGACAACCTCCAACCTCGACGGCAAGCCAAGAGCTTGGCCTGGTCCTTTGAGTACCTGCATATGTGCAAAATGTCCAAAAAGGAAATCATTCTGTTGAAACTGGATTTTGAGAAGGCCTTTAAATAAATTGAACACAAGGTGATGATTGATATTATGAAGCATAAGGGTCTGGGACCTAAATGGATAAAATGGATGGAAATGATAATGGGCTGAGGGACATCATCGATTTTTGCTAAATGGTGTCCCAGGGAAAGTTTTCCATTGTAGAAGAGGAGTTAGGCAAGGTGACCCCCTCTCCCCCCTGCTTTTTGTTCTAGCTGTAGACCTCCTACAGTCAATAATGAACAAAGGGAAAGAGAATGGCCTTTCCCAATTCCTCAAGGTGCTGGTTCTGATTTTTTCAATTGTCACTATTGGTGATGCAAGCATGTCCAAGACAGTTGGTGGCTCTGAAAGCAATACTTCACACTTTTTGATTTTTTCAATTGTCACTATTGGTGATGCAAGCATGTCCTAGACAGTTGGTGGCTCTGAAAGCAATACTTCACACTTTTGCTGAGTGCACATGATTGAAAGGGAACTACTCCAAGTCATTCATGGTTCCAATTAATGTCAGTCAAGAAAGGCTTGAAATATTGGCCAATACCCTCAACTGTCAGACTGGGTCCATGCCCTTTACTTATTTGGGATTGCCAATAGGGACTACAAGACCATCATTAGCTGATTTCCTTCCATTGGTGCAAAGAATAGAAAGGAGGCTAATAGGCTGTGCCCAATTTCTCACTCAAGCTGGCAAATTAGAAATGGTAAATTCGGTCCTATCATCACTCCCAACCTTCATAATGTGCACTCTTCTACTGCCTGCAACAGTGATTGAGCAGATTGATAAATATAGAAAACACTTATTATGGAGAGGATCAGATATCAATGCTAAGAAACCACCACTAGCAGCATGGGCACTAGTTACTAGGCCAAAATCAGAAGGAGGCTTGGAGTGAAAAACTTGAGAATTCAGAACAATGCTTTGCTGATGAAAAGCCTCCACAAATTCTTCAATAAAGAAGATTTACCATGGGTACACCTGCTTTGGGATAACTATTATCATAATGGTAAAATGCCTGGACAATAGAAAAAGGGTTCATTCTGGGGGAGAGATGTTCTTAAGTTGCTGGATCCTTACAAGGGCTTAACAACAGTAACAGTGGGCAATGGAAGTACAATACTCTTCTAGGAGGATGCTTGGATTACAATCCCGCTACAATTCAAATGTCCTCATCTGCATTCTTTTGTCAGGCAGCCTAAACTGGTGTTGGCAAATTTCTTAAATGAACCTCTCATCACGCATTTCCAACTCCCATTATCAGTGGAAGCATACCAGCAACTACAAGAAATGGAGGGCATTTTAAATGAATTGTAGATCCAAGACACAAAAGATATTTGGAAGCATATGGGACAAAGCTGTCAATACTCCTGCTCTACAGTATACAAACATCTATCTGGACATTTGCCAACACATCCTGCCTTTAAATGGTTATGGAGATCCTCATGCCAGCCTAAGCATAAGGTCTTTTTCTGGTGTCTCATGCATGATAGGATCAATACAAGAGGATTTCTACGCAGGAAGAATATGGCCTTAGACTCCTACACATGTGAGCTATGCATTCTATGGAAAGTTGAAACTTTTAGACATCTCTTTGTCAGATGTAGCTTTGCAAAGCAGTGTTGGCAATCAATTGGATTAAAGCTACCAAACCACCTGCAAGTACTGCAGCTGGTAAGCAGAATGAAGAGATCGTTGGCAGTTCCTTTTTACATGGATATCATAATCCTAATGAGCTGGAGTATCTGGGTCACTAGAAACAAGTGGATTTTTGAAAATATTGACCCAACAGTCCAAAATTGCAGGGCTTACTTCTTCAAAGAGCTTGAAATGGTTGTCCATCATCGAGCCAAGAATAGACATGTGCAACAACTCAAACAATGGATAGAAGACTGGAGCTAGCTTTTTTTCTTTTCTTTTTTCTCCTTTTATTTTTCTTCTGTTCATGTACAGATCTTTTATAAGCTTCAATAAATTTTTGTAGGGGTGCGCCCACCCCCGCCCCCAGTTCGTTCAAAAAAAAAAAGCGAGGTCGATCACGTCGTGTGGCTCACTTTTGGATTTATTGATTGATCGGGGAGGCCGAGCAGGTTTTCAAGTCAGAAATTTGGGCGGGTCCAGTTTCAACTGGCCCCGAAACGGCGCGACTTGGCACAGGCCCAAACCGAATTTCCACCAGACAGGCCCATCAACTCCCAAATTTGACGTTTTTTCTGTCAAGTCAACTAACTATCCTTCCATGAACCATGATGGGAGCTGAACGCTTGGAAATGGTCTAGAAAGTTTGTAGCCTGATGAATCCACTCTGTAGTCTTTCGGTTGGGAGCTGCTTCTCTGTTGAGGTGTATGTCATTGTTGGAAGAGTTTGCATAACCCAAGGATTGCTGCAGGCATCTGAAGCTCCAACATGAATGCGATCTGCCATTTACTGTACAACTCTTATTGATCCTTGCTGCAGCATCTGGTGTGGTCATCTTTCTGACAACTTCTTAGAGCTTTTTTATGATGATGACTACAATTTAGAGCTCTTTTTTATTACGAAAAATGGAAACACCACTGCAGAAAAAAAGTCACTGGAGTCTGTCAGTCTGAAAAGAAGCAATCAGTTCAAAACATGGACGCATAAAACTGAATTTGATTCAGATATCACGCTCCATTGGTTTCGGACAGTGCGTGTCGAGAGTCATTTAGACGTATAAATTACTGAATGTGACAATGTGCCATCATCGTTACGGACGAGTTCTAGGGAGGATTAATAATATATAAGGCTACCTGAGCACACCAAAAAATAGAGTAACCACGTACAAACGAAACAATGCATAACATGTGATTGAAATTTGATCGGCAAGAAAGTAAAGGAATTAACGATCCTTCATTATTTGATCTTTTTTTTTTGTGGTGAAGGGTGTCTTTATACCAGCAGCACGGCCACCCACCTCACAAATTAACTCCATTCATCTGGCACGCCTGATCTGAAGAGATGGCTGCAGCTGCGGCCAACCAATGCTGGTGGCTGCAGCTGCAGCCATGTCTCCCGATCGCACCCATTATATCAGCGAGAAGAACATTCGCATCGAAGAGGAAGAACCCACCAGACGAGTAAGATGAATGAAGTTGCGACCTGGACACAAACTTGGGGACGGACCTGTTCATCGGCGAAGGTTTGGCGGGGGACAGGAGTCAGGACGGCGTCGAAGGGGGATAGATAGTGTGAAACAGAGGATCGAGAGGTCCAGACGCGCCGGCGCGAGCACGAACGCCACGTCGCAGCGGCAGAGCCTGACACACGACTGCAGGACGGTGGTGAGGGTTGCTTTGGAGGAGGTCATCACGCGGAAGTTGGCGTTGGTCGACGGGCAGTAGGGCGTCGCCGCGCGGGAGCAGAGCAGGGTGTCTGCCGCAGCGTAGGCAGGCGCGCCAAGTGGAGCACACGGCGCCGGAGTGGATGACGTCGAGGACCTCTATGGACGCCATGGCTGTAATGAGCAGGAGATCTGCCGGCAAGGGCGGCGGACCATTCCCTGTAGGCTTCCATGGCACCACCGGTCGTCGAAGCCTTGCGGCGGCAGGTAGTTTCGATACAAGCCTCTCATGTGCCGAGTCTGGAAGCCAGGGAGCACGAACGCTCGACACACGACAGCAGGACGCTTGGGAGCACGCCGTGTTCCAGCGTGCGCGCGCGAGCGTGTAGTGAAGGCGTCGGTGCGCGGCGCCAAACCCTGAAGCGCGTGGCTCGAGCTCCGTCGCGGGGGCCGCGGGCGCGCAAGGTCGGACCGCCGGGGACATACGCTCATTTGGGTTGGAGATGCTGGGCCGTCACGGACGGGGCAACCTCGCGCGACGGCGTCTTCAGGCAGCTCAGCTCCACAGGCGTCTTCAGGTCCGGCCGCGCCTTTCAAAACTGAGTAACGCGCTCTCGCCGGGCGGTTCCGGCCCCACGACACGCACGTCAGGACGCCGATACAGGCCAGCGCGATGATTGCCGCACGGTGTCCCCTGCCATTGCCGCACGGTGTCCCCTGCCTTTGCCGCCCACCTCACCTGCTGCTTGGCGGTTCTTGACGAAGAGCGTGTACCCGCCGCCGGCGCGGCCGTAGCGGAGCGGCAGCTGCTGCTTGTTGCACGAGCCGTCGTTGCCGTCCAGCAGCACGGCGGCGCACAGGCAGTCCGCCGCGCTCGTGCCCGCGCCCACCACGCCGTACGGAGTGTCCGCCAACATGTTCGCCATCCCTGCCGTGGTGGCTGTGGCCAGACCAACACCCGCATCAACGCAGCCGCCCGAGTTCTGGGTGTTGTGTTGGTATTGTCTATTGGCAGGAAAACAAGAAGTGTCACTATCCAAGGGGAACCACTGGTGATGATTTCATCGATCAAGAGCTCAAGAAGCTAGTTGATGCTTTTAACGAGATTGGCATGGTGAGGCGCAAGGTAGTGAACGTGCTGAGTTTGGAGTACAAGAAGGTGATAAAGTCTGTCCCTAAACCGTCGAGAAGGCGTGGTTAAGCAGAGAACGTAGTGAACTGTGGTGAGGTGCAAGGTAGTGAACATGCTGAGATGCTTTTAAGCAGAGAAGGCGCGGCGGCGGTGGGTGGAGGTGGCAATGACCGTCATTGGGGAGGGCCTTGGTGGCTCCATTGGGACAGGAAGCAGAAGGAAGAGGGAAAGGACAAGGTCTCCTTTGAAGCCGAAGATGAGCTTGTACCTGACCCAAACTCGGTGTTAAGCCAACTATTTGAACAATCTTCTCATCATACGCGTTATGTTGCGTCGGTCGCAGTTTGGTTGTTGGTTTGGTCGTTACATCTAGCTTTGTATTCATCTGGAGGCATCGGAGATACCTGACGTGATTGAGCATTTTATCATATTTGATGTATGCAATTTATGGACAGATATAGTTCCGTATTACAAAGTATTGTGCTATCAATGAACAACTTTGAATATTTTGCTCCCAACGTGTGGCAAGAATTTAGCTAATACTAAGATAAGTAAATGTTAGAATGCCGACTAACACACAAACTAGAACACAATCTAAATATAAGTTAAACCTTCCAAAACCTATTTTGCAACATGGTAGCAGGCTTTTGTAGCTAGAAAACATATATGCAATATTAGAATCTTGAATCCATGGTTCTATGGGTTACTTTACATACTTTTCTTGCATTGAAACAACAATGCAATGTCTAGTGATAACATATATGCAATATTATTTGTTTTTTTTTGTGCCCACAAAAAACATGGAATTTTTTAAGCCCGTCCACATGCTTATTTGCACGCTTTTCTTGATTGGAAAAATTTACTCAAAAGTCCAGTCATTTAATTTTTAGGAGTTATGGGTTTGATATTTTGTGGCTAGTGGAAATTTCAAAGCAGTAACATATGCCCCTGGGGCGTGATAATCATTGTTAGCTTTACATAGCTGATAGGTGCCCTAATTTATACCTAGTGCCCCATGTTGCGCGCGCGCGCACACACACACACCATTTTGTCTGTTTTTTGATATTTATCTCACTCTTGATTCTTGAAGTTCAAAAACAAATATCAACACTTTATTACACTACAAGACTTGCATGATTTTCTGAGAGTGTCGGTCAAGTGGACGGTAACCTAGTCTTTTTTCCAACTACCTACGGTGTGCTCGGGGATCACTGGACGGTCAGGAAAAGTTGGTAGCTAATTTGTCTATAAACTAGGCAAACTGTTAGAATTAGTGGGCCAAAGTTACTAGGCCATGAGAAAATTCTCATAATTTCTAGAAAATCTCAAAGACCTATTAGAGAATGGTGAGAGTGCAATTCTATAGTACCACATTGCTAGTTTAGGTGGAGGAAGACCTACTTAAATAGAAGGTTGCTTCACCTTCCCTTGCAAGTATGTGGATGAGAGGAATAAGGAAGAACCACACGCTCCCCACCCCGTCCACATGATTTATTTCTAGATTAAATTAAAACTAAAAATGCTCATATGTCCAACACAAACCAACTAATAAACACCAAACACACTCGGCCAATAGACTCAAAAATACTAAAGAATGCAATTCTCGTCCGCCACTTCAACTAAACTCCAGGCAAATCTTGCATCCGCCTCACAAAAGAAAAAAGGCAAATCTTGCAAGTCTTGTAGTGTCACTGTATAGATTATTCTCATTACACACATAGATATTATTATTCTATTGTGCTACGTATTCTTAGTGACATTCAGTAACACAAAGTACTCATATTTGAGTACTTGTCTTACACAGTCACTTTGTAACCCTGAGAGAAACATTGTGTTTCACAGCTCCATAATGGCATCAGTGTGAAAAAAGTATATGGCTAGCACCATGATAATTTTCCTAAGTTGTTTCAGTGCATTCGTCCCTGCATATCAAAGGCTTTGTGGCTGGGGAAGCCTTCCGGTACCATGATGCGTCATATCTGTCCTCGAAAGTGTCGCGACCAAGCTGCCTTAGTCCTGTTTTGCACAGCTTCTACTTGGTTAATTAGTAGGCTATCTAAAAAATGTTGAAAAACATCATCCACTAATTTTTGCGTTCTAGTCCATTCTAGAATATGCTTAGCTTGGGATGTACCGCGAGGAGCAGGGCAGCTGCCATCGCCGCCGGTTGGCCACCAAATTCACAAGGAGTGTGTGGGGCATCGCCGTTTCGATCGCCACGCCCATCTCACTGCGCTGGTCCCTGCTCGCGACCCTTCCCGCCGTCACATCCGTCCCTCTCGCCGTTCGCCGTGCTCCGCGGGTCACGCTCTGCACCACGGGCGACCTGCGTCACGCCGTGGCAGGTGCAGGTCCTCCGTCCGACAGGCTAGCAATAGAAGCCGGACCCGACGATCCTCGGACAGTCGGACCGGTGGAACTCGGTCACGCCGCAGGGCGCGCGGTCGACACGGGCCGGCCTGGGACGCACCACGTTGAAGGTTCAGGCGACGGCGGCGTGCCTTATGCAGGTGGCGCTGGTGACCACGCGGAGCTACGACATGTCGACATCCAGCCGGGCCGGCGCGTGTGCTGCGGAGCGATATCGCTTGTTCGCTCTAACGAATCGACGTTTCGTGCCATGCTTGGGATCAAAAGGACGAACACTGACCAGCGAGACGCCATGCCAAACACCAGCGCGAATATGTGTGGTGTGGGTGGCGCTCGTGATCCTTCCGCGACGGCGTGTAGCTAGGCCGAGGTTGAGTTTGGACGCCGCGATCGAGGTCCTCCTCCGTGCCGTACCAGCAGTCCACGGGGTCCACCTTTCTCTTTCTGTGATCTTGTAGCCGCCCGGCCGGAACTCATGGCAGATCATCCCACCGGCACTTCATGCACGCAAGTTGGCAACGCGTGCGTTGACATTGGCGGGCCTTGAGTCCTTGTAGGCCGCCGCAGGATCGATGAGGCCGGCAGCTGAAGCAGTGTGTCGTGTCGCAACAAGCACAGCGGGGTATCTCGTGCCGCAAGCCATGTACAAAACTCCCGGGGCCGCCAGCGACGAGAGAGCATTTGGGTCGGAGAAGCTCGTCAGCTGCAGACGGGGCACTCTCTCGCGTGCGCGATTCGCCGGCAAGCGTCTGCAGGTGCGCGGACTGACAGGCTAGCACTAGAACCGGCGGACCCGAACCCGAGGCACGTCGGGCACTAGGCAGGCTGACGGCTGAGGCCGGGCGGGGGGAACGCGGCCCAGCTCATTTGGTCAAGCTGACACGCGCGGCGGACACCAAGAAGCCGCTCCCACCACGGGCGCAGTCGATGCCGGCCTGAGACTCCGGCGGCGTGCCGGGAAGTTTATGCATGTAGGTGGGGTCGGCGACCCGGCGGCCACGCGAAGCTGCGACATGGCGCGCACTACAGCCCGACCGGCGCAGCCGCGGGAGATAGTAGAAGACGGCAGCTGCGGCTGCCAGAACACCAGGCACATTGCCTATCGCCGGGCCCGTTGGCCGAGGTTGGCACCTGCACCGAGTTCAGTCCGCGCGCCCTTCCACGCCGCCATGTACAGAACTTGCTTGTGACCATGGCCGCAATCAGTGGCGGAGCCAGCCACAAAACTAAGGAGGGGACAGTGAGCAATGCCGGTCGCATAGAGCAAAATTAATCTCGATTAACTCCTGCATCTAACATGCATACAAGTACATAAATCCTGAGAACGATTAAAAATGGGAAGAGAAACAAAAACGGTGCAGGCTGATTCACTAGCTGCACCAGCACAAGGCCTTGCGATTGTGAGAAAGATGAGGCGGGCAGGAAGATCAGAAACCATAGCAAGGCTTAGCCCGGAGATCAGGGACAAGCGGACGTTTGCGAGCTGAACTATGTGTCTGCATGGATAACTAGATCACCGAGTTGAACACGTTTTCATTCGTTCTGGGCTATAGGCTAGTACTAATTGCTGGTAATCGCCATGAATTAATATTGGCTGCCTAAAAAATTTCACACAGGAAGGGGGGGGGGGGCGCATGGCCCC
>LAPY01000491.1:39836-60082 GCA_000970635.1 Eragrostis tef | reverse complement strand
TACTGTACCTGTCCGGCCGCCGCTCGCGTCGTTAAGATGATCAGATCTACCGTAGTGAGCTCAATAGCATCAAGCGCCAAGCGGACAAGGACCTGGTTGCCGACGAGCGTCTCGACTTCCTTGCTTGGAGTCAGCGGCGGCGGACAAGGACCTGCTCGAGGTGCCGCCCTGAGACTGCTCCGCGGGCTCTAGCCCCTGAACAGCGGCCGCGCGCGCCATCGCCTCCGCCATGCCGCCCTCGAGGCTTGGTGACTATGACGGACGACTAGTCAACTTGTGCGATCCGGACCGTTCGAGACGGATCGAACGACTGCAAGGACCCAGGGACGGTCGCTATTTCTCCTGGTCCTCGCGAGGGCGTCGCCATGGCTCGCCGGACCACCCCAACTTCCGAACAACTTCGCTGGTTGCCTCTGCAAGCTTTCATTGGCACAGCCGTCGTGTCACCGGTGATCCTCGCGGTCCATATGGGGCCGCGAATTGCTCTAGTGTCTGGCGATCCTCGTCGTGTTTCCGGCACCGCCTCGCTCCGCCGTCGCTTGCCGCCGTCGCACACGCATGCCTCTAGCTGTAGGATCTCGCTGTTCTTGATCTGAGTGGAGCGGTCCGGATTACACGCATGCCGTCGCGTCAGGAGCGCGGTGGCCGGACATGGTGCAGGAGGCCGCTTGCCGCCCGCCCGACGCGTTCCAGACTAGGCTCTGCTTGCTTTCTCTATTCCTTCCTCATAGAGTTGCAGAGGCCTTAATTTCCCCTCGTGAATATCCTCCTTGCAACGGCCAATCAATCAACCGAAAATCGATCAAACACCACATAACATACCAGCAGGCATTTGCAATCTGCTAGCAACAACTGACCGACAAACTGGCATTCACCGTACCAGTTCACCGACCAGCCGGCAAGGTATTTGCGAATCCTCCACGGAATGTATTCAAATATTTTGGCAGCAGACCGCCGATTGAGTACGGACCTTGTTACTAATTAACAAATATGTCTCTCAAATGCTGATCAAATTGTGTATCGGTGACATCCCTATTCATATATATGGTGATATCAAACACATTATATATGCCTGGTGCGATCAGTGTTGCATCACTTTTAATATTTTCCCTCCTTTTGTACGGTAAGCATGCGAAAAACATCAAATGTAAACTGAAATAGTTGGTTACAAAGTAGAGAAAATAGTGTCTATGCATGTGATCTCTTGTACTGAGAAAATAGTATATGCAATAGTGTAGCTCAGAAAGAGACAAGACCTTTATCGCAGAGCTTCAAAATGATATTGGATATATGTACTAAGCATTTTCTTTTGCAGTCATTTTAGAACAACCATCATCTCTGATACAGCCGTATGCTCATGCTGAAACTGCATCGATCATGGTCCATGGGAACGATGAGACTGATTGGCGGATTTGTAACAAGGTCTGCTGCGAAAAATATTTAACGCATTTTCAATGGGAGGATTCAAGAGACAAGATCTTTAACGCAGAGCTTCAAAATGATATTGGATATATGTACTAAGCATTTTCTTTTGCAGTCATTTTAGAACAACCATCATCTCTGATACAGCCGTATGCTCATGCTGAAACTGCATCGATCATGGTCCATGGGAACGATGAGACTGATTGGCGGATTTGTAACAAGGTCTGCTGCGAAAAATATTTAACGCATTTTCAATGGGAGGATTCACAAATTGAATTGTGCTCCTCATGTTCAGAGCACATATCTGGTGTTCATACCTAAAAAGGTGACAAGAAGGATTAACTAAAACGCTCAAATCAAAAAAGGTGATAGTATCAAACACATTTTTCTCAGTGGTTTCTAGAATGCAAGACACCTGCTGGTATGTCGTATGAGGTTGGTTTTCAGGTGACTACCAATTCGTCATTCCAAGCGGTGCACAATGTTTGTCCTTTGACATACCTCACCCTTTTATGCCATTGCCATTCTTCCTCGCGTCCCAAAGATACATACAAATCAAGTCAGCATCTGTTCATGATGGTTAGTAAGCAAAGAACTGGTGTAAACTTAGGGAATCGGTAGAAGTTCAGCAGCCTTGGGCAGAATTGTGTGCCCAACCCACTCTTCACGATCAGACTGCTGCTTACTCCCTCCATTCTTTTTTTTCTTACGTTTCAGACCACAGAAATGAACTTAAAAAAAAAAAACTTAGCTAGCCCTGTCTGAATGACACCAAATCAGAAACGGAGGGAATACGAATCAACACTGATCAGGAGTGACAGAACAATGTCCCTAAACTAAAGGGTTTACAGGGTCATTTCAGATGAACAAGATACGGATTTCAGGAGTGAAAGAACAATGTCCCTAAACTTAAGGATTTACAGGTTCATTCACAGCGGTCAAACTGAAGGATTCACAGGTAAGGGCTGTTAAGGGTACAAGAGTCTTATTAGGAGGCTTTGTAGACTTTGTTATAGAGTCCTTTTCCTATTTGTATTTGCACTCATGTACCTAAATATATAGTCTCCATGGGACTACAATTCAATACCAATGCTATTCATATCAAGCTGAGCTCGGTTACCAATAAGAGGGGACAGCAACACAAGCAGCCAATACATCCCGTTTTACTAAGCTTTTACTCCACTTATTAAACAGCTCCATTAACATAGCTCCAATTCTTACGCAGGGTAACTCCACAACCACAATAGAAATTCTTCATTATCGATCAAAAAAACGAGATGAATAATGACGCATGGCAACAGTAACCTTGATGTGACAACAATTTTTGATTCATCTATCTTTGGCCATTACAAATGCAAATACCACAGTTTAGGCATTAATCCAATAATCCAACAGTTTTCAGAAGACTCATCTCAACATTCAGAACAGGTAAACAGGTAGTCTCAAGACATAGGAAACACCCACAGTTGCTAGAACAAAAATAGGAACTACATAGGTAACACCCGGCACAGGGAGCAAGCGTGTGCCTAGCACTTGACCTCCTTGAGCCCATGGGCGAAGTACAGGAAAGTTGGGTTGGTGGCTCCTTCCTTGTAGTAGGCAAACACCAAGGTTCCATCATCATGCATGCCCATGAACAATGAATACATTGTGGACGATCAGGTAGAAACTGGAATACTAATGTCATGGCAATAGTTCGAGCTAGAACAATGAAACGTTGAAGAGAACAGAAGAATAGCATTTAAAAATCAGCTGACACTCTATTGCTAGAAAGTATAAGAGTGAACAAAACTTACAACTGAAGGTCCTTGAGCTTGCCAAGAAGGAACTTGGTGGCAGATTCAATGCCCTTCTTGAAAGCCTCCGCCTGCTCCGGCTCCAGCTTGGCAGTGAGGTTCTTGATGTAGCGCTTCATGAAGGTGACAAACTGCTTCTTGTCAAATGCGGGTTGCTCCTGCATTAATGATGGCGCATGGTTATAACAGAATCGTACAGAAGGACACACGGAGGCACTTTAATACTCCACACTGGAGGTGTATGTACAGGCACTATTCCTCTAAAATTTATAATGCCATATAGAGACTGTGAAGTGTATATCCCACTAGACTGGAATCTCCAGATCAAGGCATCCTCCTCTATACCTATATCTACTGCCGAAACTAATTGAACCAACTCTAACCACAAGTCATATACCCTATCGCTAACTGTTCTCCTAAAAGTACACTTCAAGAGCACTCCATCTCACAAATCTGCTATAGTACATTTTTTTTCATTAACTATCATATATAAATCCCAGTACTGCACTGCTAAGCTGGAGGTACCAATCCAAATATCCTCCCAAAACTTAACTTTTCATGTGATTATCAATTCGTCATTGCAAGCGGTGCACAATGTTTGTCCTTTTACATACCTCACCCTTTTATGCCATTGCCATTCTTCCTCGCGTCCCAAAGATACATACAGCTCAAGCAAAGAACTGGTGTAAACTTATTGCCATTCTTCCTCGCGTCCCAAAGATACATACAGATCAAGCAAAGAACTGGTGTAAACTTAGGGAATCGGTAGAAGTTCAGCAGCCTAGGGCAGAATTGTGTGCCCAACCCACTCTTCACGATCAGACTGCTGCTTACTCCGTCCATTCTTTTTTTTTTCTTACGTTTCAGACCACAGAAATGAACTAAAAAAACACTTAGTTAGCCCTGCCTTAACGATCAAATTCAACGGAGGGAATACGAATCAACACTGGTCAGGAGTGACAGAACAATGTCCCTAAACTGAAGGATTTACAGGGCCATTTCAGATGAAGGATTTACAGGGCCATTTCAGATGAACAAGATACGGATTTCAGGAGTAAAAGAACAATGTCCCTAAACTTTGATATACAGGTTCATTCACAGCGGTCAAACTGAAGGATTCACAGGTAAGGGCTGCTGAGCTCCATTTCTTTTCCTCTAGCGCACTGCTGCAGCTGAGCTCGGTTTCTTCATCTCGTACCAATATAAGGGGGGATAGCAACACAAGCATGAACATAGCTCCAATTCTTACGCAGGGTATCTCCACAACCACAATAGAAATTCTTCATTGTCGATCAAAAAACCGAGAAGAATTATGACGCATGGCAACAGTAACCTTGATGTGACAACAATTTTCGATTCATCTATCTTTGGCCATTACAAATGCAAATACCACAGTTTAGGCATTAATCCAATAATCCGACAGTTTTCAGAAGACTCATCTCAACATTCAGAACAGGTAAACAGGTAGTCTCAAGACATAGGAAACACCCACACAGTTGCTAGAACAAAAATAGGAACTACATAGGTAACACCCGGCACAGGGAGCAAGCGTGTGCCTAGCACTTGACCTCCTTGAGCCCATGGGCGAAGTACAGGAAAGTTGGGTTGGTGGCTCCTTCCTTGTAGTAGGCAAACACCAAGGTTCCATCATCATGCATGCTCTCCCCGACAAAGCTGTGAGAAACCAAAAGCCCCATGAACAATGAGTACATTGTGGACGATCAGGTAGAAACTGGAATACTAATGTCATGGCAATAGTTCGAGCTAGAACAATGAAACGTTGAAGGGAACATCAAGCAAAAGAGAGAACAAAACTTACAACTGAAGGTCCTTGAGCTTGCTAAGAAGGAACTTGGTGGCAGATTCAATGCCCTTCTTGAAAGCCTCCGCCTGCTCCGGCTCCAGCTTGGCAGTGAGGTTCTTGATGTAGCGCTTCATGAAGGTGACAAACTGCTTCTTGTCAAATGCGGGTTGCTCCTGCATTAATGATGGCGCATGGTTATAACAGAATCGTACAGAAGGACACACAAATGCATAAGCTGAGACAAGTAATGAGGGACAAACCTGGAGACGGAAGGTGTCAACAATGTCAACAACCTTCACGGCCTGGTCATCAACACTCTCATCTTCACCACCCTCAGCAGACGGGTTGGCACCAATGTCCACATCAAGGGGTCCTTGGACAACCCACTGCAAGTAATGAATATCACGTAAATAAAACAACAGAAAACATTATGTACATATGCATTGATGTTTTAAGTTTAAAAGGTTCAGTTATAACAATGTAGCTGTCTACAAAACTAATAACTGAAAGGAGCAGAGCCACTTCACTCTAAGCAAAGTTGGGTTGTATCACAATAACACAATAAGGGCAAACCATACACAATTACCAAGCATCAGGGCGAAAAGAGCACACAAAATTAAGAACTAGATCTCAATGACATGATTCATTCAAATTGACTGGACCTGGGGTCTATGTGCAGTGAAGCAACACCATGCACGCCAGAAAACAGGACAGCATCTGAGTTTGCAGCAGGAATTACAACAGACACATCAAACAACAGAAAATCCTCTGACACCCTGATCAGTCCCAACAAACAAAAAAGCAATACATAAACCTCTGACACTAGTCATACGTGGCCATAAGGAAATATCTAAAGCACGCTGCATCTAAAACGGTTCAGTTGGTACAGATCGAGCTCTTAAGAAACAGGGCACCGATTAATTCTAACCAGCACTGTTGCATTAACTAAACCTCAAAACATGTTGGCATCAATCAATCAAATATCATCACAAAAACAAAAATTTGCTGCACCAGTCGGTATGATCTAAGATGAGCATCACACAGAACGAGTTCAATTCGTTTCCACGTGTACGGGCGCGCGGTTGGGAGATAATGAGAAGACGGACTTACCTTGCCCTCGACCTCCCAGAGCACGCCGTTCTCGATCTCCGTGTACGGGAACGAGTCGGAGAGGAGCTCGTCGCCTGCAACCACATCAAACAGCAAGTTCAGACACAGCAAGCATAAAAATTTCGTCAAATCGGACATCCATCCGGTGAAACTAACAAAACCAGCTGCGTAATACGATCCACTAGCAGCAGATCTAGCTATTCTCTTCAACCCCAAATCAAGTGAGCAAATCGCAGGTTTTTCATGCAGCGAATTATGAGCGGCACCCCCTACGACCAACTAACATATAGATCAGATCTAACCCAACAAGTCGCCACACAATTCCTAGCCCAACTCCAGGACACCAATCCACAAAAACCGACCGAAAGAACACAGGGGAAAAACCCAATGGAAAATCGGGGAGGACAACTCACCGGTGAGCAGATCCTGGTAGACCAACATGGCGCCGCCTCTTCTCTCTTCTCGGAACCCTAAAGCGAATAGCGAGAGGAGAGAGCAGCGGCGGCCTGGATGGAGCGCGAGGGGTTGCGGCGGAAGCGGCCGCGCCGTACTTATAGCATGGCCAAAATATCCGGCCCGCGTCCCGGACCGTCCGTTGCGTGGGCCGTGGTGCGAATATTTTGGTTGGACGGCCCGGATACGCGATCCGGGTTGGGACTTGGGACAGTGCCTGGTCGTGTCGGGGCCGTGCGATGGGGATATCTGGGCCGGATATTCGCTCATGGACGGCTCCGGTGCACGTGCGCTGTCAGCGTTGGCGGCACGCAACCTTGGAATGGCAAAAAGGACTCGTGTTTTGCCGCCGTTTCTAGGCTCTGTTTTTTTGCCTGAACTCTGAAGCAGAGAGAGAGTTTTGAGTCGTGTCAAGGCACGCCTTGTGTTGCCGACAATGCGACAGATACGAGTCCTTTGCTCTTTCTGGGATCAGCGAGGTCGGCACATGATCCGATCGTTACAGTTCTCAGTCAGTGCGTGAAATTCAAGCATCCAGTGAAGCCATAGCTGGATCTTCGCAACAAAGCATATGTTCATACTCTTTGTGAATTGCCGCAAATGTCAAAAGACGTCAAAATTACATGGATTTTTGTAGCCTTGGCTTACCTGACACATCTGAGCACAACTACTTAGGCCTCGTTCGGCATGCAAGTTTTCTTTCAGGGCCCTGTTTCGTTCATGACCGACCAGGATCGAGTGGATCCTTGTCCTCTCACTCAAACCGATCTGTTTCAATCCGGACCATCTGAGGTAAGTTTTCAATCCGGCTCAATCAAAGCCAAGGAGACCCGGAACAAGCCAGGATTCATGCCAGGCCAGGTGGAACCGAACGAGCATTCCTGGTGCTGTGCGGATTCAAACATGGGCAGACCGATCCGGCCGGAATGAGGCCCGTTCCGTGCTAGGAATGGCATAACCGAACGAGGCCTTAGAATTCCGATGGGATTTTGAAACCCGGTTGAATTTATGTCAACACGAGTTTCTAAAATGGGCCACCAGCAGCTACGGAGGAACAGGGGAAAAACCCAATGGAAGTTCGGGGAGGACAACTCACCGGTGAGCAGATCCTGGTAGACCAACATGGCGGCGCCTCTTCTCTCTTCTCGGAACCCTAAAGCGAATAGCGAGAGGAGAGAGCAGCGGCGGCCTGGATGGAGCGCGAGGGGTTGCGGCGGAAGCGGCCGCGCCGTACTTATAGCATGGCCAAAATATCCGGCCCGCGTCCCGGACCGTCCGTTGCGTGGGCCGTGGTGCGAATATTTTGGTTGGACGGCCCGGATACGCGATCCGGGTTGGGACTTGGGACAGTGCCTGGTCGTGTCGGGGCCGTGCGATGGGGATATCTGGGCCGGATATTCGCTCATGGACGGCTCCGGTGCACGTGCGCTGTCAGCGTTGGCGGCACGCAACCTTGGAATGGCAAAAAGGACTCGTGTTTTGCCGCCGTTTCTAGGCTCTGTTTTTTTGCCTGAACTCTGAAGCAGAGAGAGAGTTTTGAGTCGTGTCAAGGCACGCCTTGTGTTGCCGACAATGCGACAGATACGAGTCCTTTGCTCTTTCTGGGATCAGCGAGGTCGGCACATGATCCGATCGTTACAGTTCTCAGTCAGTGCGTGAAATTCAAGCATCCAGTGAAGCCATAGCTGGATCTTCGCAACAAAGCATATGTTCATACTCTTTGTGAATTGCCGCAAATGTCAAAAGACGTCAAAATTACATGGATTTTTGTAGCCTTGGCTTACCTGACACATCTGAGCACAACTACTTAGGCCTCGTTCGGCATGCAAGTTTTCTTTCAGGGCCCTGTTTCGTTCATGACCGACCAGGATCGAGTGGATCCTTGTCCTCTCACTCAAACCGATCTGTTTCAATCCGGACCATCTGAGGTAAGTTTTCAATCCGGCTCAATCAAAGCCAAGGAGACCCGGAACAAGCCAGGATTCATGCCAGGCCAGGTGGAACCGAACGAGCATTCCTGGTGCTGTGCGGATTCAAACATGGGCAGACCGATCCGGCCGGAATGAGGCCCGTTCCGTGCTAGGAATGGCATAACCGAACGAGGCCTTAGAATTCCGATGGGATTTTGAAACCCGGTTGAATTTATGTCAACACGAGTTTCTAAAATGGGCCACCAGCAGCTACGGAGGAAATGTGCAAGACATGCAAAGTTGACATGTATTATGGGTTCTAGTCAGCAGGCTAAAACATGTTCCACGTTATCGAAATCTGAATTAGAGGAGTGAGAAGAGAAGAAAGTGGATGGAGCAGGCGATTTGCACGTCCCCGGCTCAAGCTCAAGACCCAAGAGGAAAGCTAAAACAACACGTGAAATTAAGAACTAGATCTCAATGACATGATTCATTCAAATTGACTGGATCTGGGGTCTATGTGCAGTGAAGCAACACCATGCACGCCAGAAAACAGGACGGCATCTGAGTTTGCAGCAGGAATTACAACAGACACATCAAACAACAGAAAATCCTCTGACACCCTGATCAGTCCCAAGTCCCAACAAACAAAAAAGCAATACATAAACCTGACACTAGTCAGACGTGGCCAAAAGGAAATATAGGCTAAGGCACGCTGCATCTAAAACAGTTCAGTTGGTACAGATCGAGCTCTTAAGAAACAGGGCACCAATTAAATCTCACCAGCACTGTTGCATTAACTAAACCTCCTAAACATGCTGCCATCAATCAATCGAAAATCATCACAAAACAAAAACTTGCTGCACCAATCAGTATGATCTAAGCCGAGCATCACACAGAACGAGTTCAATTCGGTTCCACGTGTACGGGCGCGCGGTTGGAAGATGAGGAGAAGACGGACTTACCTTGCCCTCGACCTCCCAGAGCACGCCGTTCTCGATCTCTGTGTACGGGAACGAGTCGGAGAGGAGCTCGTCGCCTGCAACCACATCAAACAGGAAGTTCAGACGCAGGAAGTATAAAAATTTCGTCAAATCGAAAATCTAATACGATCCACTCGCAGCAGATCTAGCTATTCTCTTCAACCACAAATCAAGTGAGCAAATCGCAGGTTTTTCATGCAGCGAATTACGAGCGGCACCCCTAAGACCAACTAACATATAGATCAGATCTAGCCCCACCAAGTCGCCACACAATTCCTATCCCAACTCCAGACAGCAATCCACAAAAACCCACCCAAAAAACCGGGGGAAAAACCCAATGGAAGTTCGGGGAGGACAACTCACCGGTGAGCAGATCCTGGTAGACCAACATGGCGGCGCCTCTTCTCTCTTCTCGGAACCCTAAAGCGAATAGCGAGAGGAGAGAGCAGCGGCGGCCTGGATGGAGCGCGAGGGTTTGCGGCGGAGGCGGCCGCGCCGTACTTATAGCCTGGCCAAAATATCCGGCTCGCGTCCCGGACCGTCCGTTGCGTGGGCCGTGGTGCGAATATTTTGGTTGGACGGCCCGGATACGCGATCCGGGCGTGACGGGTTGGGACAGTGTCTGGGCGTGTCGGGGCCGTGCGATGGGGATATCTGGGCCGGATATTCGGTCATGGACGGCTCCGGTGCACGTGCGCTGCCGCGGCCGTGATGGGGGTCGCGGGTCAGCGTTGGCGGCACGCAACCTTGGAATGGCAAAAGGACTCGTGTTTTGCAGCTGTTTCTGGGCTCTGTTTTTTGCCTGAAGCAGAGAGAGAGAGAGTTTGTGTTGCCGACGATGCGACAGATACAAGTCTTTGCTCTTTCTGAGATTAGCGAGGTCGGCACATGATCCGATCGTTACAGTTCTGTCAGTCGGTGCGTGAAATTCAAGCATCTAGTAAAGCCATAGCTGGATGTTCGCAACAAAGCATATGTTCATACTCTTTTGTGAATTGCCGCAAATGGCAAAAGATATCAAAATTACATGGAATTTTGTAGCCTTGGCCTTCCTGACACATGTGAGGGCCTGTTCGTTCCCCTGGCTAAAATTTTAGCCAGAAGAAACATTAAATAAAGTCTAATTACAAAACCCTTTTACAAGTATGGGCTAATTTTCGAGACGAATCTAACGAGCCTAATTAAGTCATGTTTCGCTACAATGATGCTACAGTAACCATCTTCTAATTATGGCTTAATTACGGCATAATTATCCTCATTAGATTCGTCTCGCAAATTAGCACAAGGTTCTGTAATTACTCCGTAATTAGACTTTAATTAGTACTCCTAAATGACAATATTCTAAGTGGCTAAAATCTTGGCTAAAAAAACGAACAGCCCAATTCCGATGAGATTTTGGAATCCGGTTGAATTTATGTCAAATTCACGAGTTTCAGAAATGGGCCACAAGCAGATACGGATTAAGGAAATGTGCAAGACATGCAAAGTTGACATGAGGGTGAAATTATGCTGACCAATTTATTTTCTATAGAACAGATTTAGAAAAAAATTATCTACCTTCATTATCAGACATAGGATGCTTAAGACAACTAATATACTTCAAATCATATTTAAATTTATTTTTCTAATCATCGCAAATTTTAAGAATGTCATAGAATATAAAACGTTCACAAGGCTGTAGCTGTCAGGGGAAAAAGGCCTTTGTCTCGCAAAAAAAAAGAGGAAAAAGGCCCTTTATTTTGCTCATACTATCATATTTCTGCATCTAGTCGATCCCATCTCCATCAAAAGGGCTGGGCCGAAAGCGAGCTGCTAAAGGAGACAGTACCAAGTGGGATTCCACGCCGCTAGGGAATAGAAATGGATGGATAGCCCTGCGCTTTCAAATCCCGATGCAGCAAAAGTCCCTCACAGCAAAGTGAGCAACGGGATAAATAAAGGTACTGCCAATGGGGTGCATGAATGGTCCATGTTCTTGGCGTCTAATCTAAAATTATTTTCTTATTTGTCCTTGTGTGTGTGTGCAAGGTTTATAGAAAATAAATTGATTGATTCTTTGCAATATATGTAGGTTGCTTGAGGTTTTTTCTTCCGTTTTTCTTTTTGGCAAAAAGGTTTGCTTGAGAATATTTTCAGTAGACCATACAAACTACAGAAATTCCAGATACTTTTATGAGAAAATAGCGTAGCCGCCAATCATCTAGCTGAAATTTGATTGGTCTTCAAAATCCACTCCATAGATCAGTGCAAGCAACCTAAATCAGGGTGGTGAAAATTCTTTTGTTGCGAGGAGTAGCGACTTCATCTGATTTTTATACGAAGGCGTGATTCATAGTTAAAAGAGATGTACGTTAGAAGTCTGGACACGTTGAGCTGGTTGATTAAGCAGTTTCAGTTTATGAGACTGTAATTTGCAGTAATGCAGAATCAACGTTTTGGACGTTTGCTCTTGCTTTTGTATTGCTTCGCAAAAAAATAACATCTCTTATTTCTTTCAGAGCCAAACATGTAGCTTTGCTCGCTCACCTGTCCCGTAAAACAGAAACAAAACTAACATCTCACTTATCCTGACTGAAGTCCGAACATGAATCCATATAATGACTGTAGGAAGAACAACGTATGCTATTGCCTTGCTAGACATTATTCATTCACTTATTACAGTTCTTGAGAATTCTTTCAGCAGGCCAACCAAAAACTCCAGGCCCAATGTGGTCATGCAGACGGCATAAATCACCAATATTAAAAAAAAAACGGTAGACGAAAGCGGACGGAGAGGCATCGCCTAGCGTCTAGGTCGCTTAAGCGACGCTTAAGTGTTTCTAGGCGTTTTCAAAAAGCAGTGGGCCCAGACATATAGTAATACATTTTAATACGAAGTATAACTAATGAGTAGATAGATTATGCATTTCATCCTGAACGGTGATACTAGCAGACCACCGATACTTTGTTTTATTCAATCAACTTGCCTGAGGCCTCTCGTCTAGCTGATCATGTGCTTCGTTTTTTCAACAAATCACAGCCCAGAGCACGAAACAGAGGCAAAGCAACTCTATTTGGGCCATCGGGAGGGAAAAGGCAACATGAGCTCTCGCTTTATCTCTGAACACAAGGTGCATACCGATGATGGCCCATATGTTTCGCCTGTGGAGCAAGACTTTGTTCGGCTGTTGTGACATGTTGTTTTATTTTGCATGTGTGAGTGTTGTGATTGTAATCCTTTGTGGCTCCCTTTCTTCTCCAAATTTGTACCCTGATCACCAGTTCGCAGCAATAGGAACCGTTACCTGGTCTTGTAATCGTACTTCAAAGTAATGAATATGTGCAGGTGGGATTTCTTAGTCCTCCCAGCTCCCACGGATGTACCAAAATATGACTAGACAATTGGCTTTCTTGACGACCGTTACCTTTTCTCGACCAATCACCATAACTGGTGTAGGAGTGGCGCCATTCACGACTGGTTCTCGTCCCATAGAACTAACATCAATCTTAATGGAGCTAAGTGCGCACTGGATCCATGCGGGCTACCTTATTTTGGGCTCCCCTATTTTTCTAGACCTAGCATGCATGGAATCCCCTGTTGTATCTGCCTCTAGCTGTACCTTCCTTCGATGCGAGCGTGTAGGTTCCAGTGCTCAGTTTTAAGTCACAACATACTTCATGTTTATTTGATGCTTATGCAAAAATATTTGTCACATTTGACTTGCTACATATTTGACGCGCAGGCAAAGCATTACTGTTGTTTATCTTAAGAACGATTTCATGATCGATCTAGTGAAGAACCCTAAATCCTAACTGTTCATGTCACCTCTCATTTCATGCAGACTTGCTTCCCCACATACATTTACTATAATTTCAAAACATTTTTTTTAAAAAAGGAATACTTCTAAGTGGCATTAAAAACAATGAAGCTCATATGTTGGACAAGAAAATAATTGCATATATTTGTAGCACGTAATTCACATGAGCTATAAATTTTAAATTTTATATCGCATCAAATATGTGCTGATAAATAGCACATTTCGGCAATGATCAGACCATGACACAAATACACAATTATAAGCGGTAAATAAAATAATTAATGAGTTAACTACCACATCTTGTTATAAGTAAAATTTGAATAGTACACATGATATTTATCAGATTAATTCATTATTATGTTGGTGTCCTGGTACCGACTGCAACATGAATGCAATAAGGTCAAATACATAGGGGGAATCATGTGAGGGAAAACTTTAACATTTGTTTCTCACCATCATCGGAAGAAGCTCCTCATGTCAAGCTTGCTGTAAAGAATAGGCAATACGGCACTCAATAAGGAATGGTTCCAAGACAGTTATGGGAATCCCTTGTCACTGCATCCTTATACTGAAGATGGCTGGCTTGGAAAGATGGCTGGCTCTTGTCCCTTAAGTAGTGGACGAAAATAGGAAACGAAACGACATAAGTAGCGCGCCACCGAAAAAAAAACAAGCGCGAGAACGTTTTGTCGATAGAGGGAAAGAAAACGCGCGCAGAAAGGGAAGTGGACCCAAAAACTGAAGGCGTGAGGAATCGAACACGCAATACTGTGCCTCGAGCCCCCCGTTGCCAACAGTTGGGATGGGAGCTGCTAGTGAATGAAGTGGACCCAAGAGGCTGTTTAATAAGGGTACTCAGGGAAAATTACTCTTCAATTAATCAAGCCTTGGTAATGTAACCCATGTTCAAAACGACTACTAAAACGAAACCGGAGGGAGTATTAATATATACTGTTCGTTAAAATACGGTCGTACATGTTCACAGTGATTTTTCTTTTTTGGGGTTGGATCATCCAAAGGCATAAGATAGAAGAGCATGTTAATATAAGGCACCAACTTGGGTCTGTTGAGAAATCGAACCAAAATAGAGAAGGAAAATCAATGACTTGTGCAGATCTGTACATGAAAACTCCATTAAAAACAAGGTAAATTCTTCTGTGGGCACAACGCGGCGCGCACCCCCACTGAATAGTTGCCGCGTGGAGGACTAATTACAGGATGGTTATAGATGATTGCAGTGATTACAAAAGTATTAAAGACACTGTAATACGCCGCGTGGACCCAGTCATGGACACACAGAGGCGATTCATAAATACATGCAGGGATCGATCCATGCAAGCGTGTACTAGCATGCACACAGCAATAGAAAAAAGGGACCGTATATACTTGCACATGCATGGGTGATGGAAGACCCAAGCATGCAACCCGCTGTACTAGGGAAATTCAGATGCATTTAGTGGATGCAGAGGTCCAACGACAACTTGTCACACGAGCTGCATTCAAAATATGCAAGCTGCTCCGCGTTTAAATTTTAGGGCATGGTCTGCATCATTTGAACTCGCAATCTCAAACCAGGCCACATCATGGATGAGAACATGGACAAGCAAGCGAAGCCTAGCCGCCCTCCTCGAGTTCTACACCCCCTGCCGATTAGAAGCCCCGGAAGAACCACGCTGGGATGGTTCGATGCTGGAACGAGATTGAAGCGCCAGATCCTGAGATATGGTTCTATACACAATATGGTAGCTGATTACCTTCATATGTTTGCAATTGATTGACATTTTGATTTCACAGCTGGAGAAAACCACACCGAGTACAATCTATGGCTTGGCCGGCGATAGTCGAGTACGGACTTGTCCAAGCTCACGCGGCCGATGAACTCGAGGGATGTGATGGTGGGCGTGGATGACTTGATAATCAACATGGTGTTCCTCCTTGCCAGCGTCGTGGCCATCTAAGTTAAGGACCAATGGCTTGAAAAAGATCAATTGTTCTCCCCTGTATACCAGAGAAGATCACGCCAGGTCACGGCCGGCGATGGCCTCTGTGATGACATGACGGAAGGTGCATGCATGAATCAGCTTGGTTGCAGACGGCGACGGACTCGTCCAAGTTCGCACGACCGGGGGACACAACGGACGGGATGGTGGACGTGGATGGCTTGCTGATCAACATGGTGTTCCTCCCTGCCGATGCCGTATGTGCTCATCCTGCTGGGGCGCTACGGCGAGCTCGAGTGGCTCGCGTGCTGCATGTTCCGAGAGCCGTCAGCGGGGATCTGGCCAGCTGGTCAAGACGACGCCGAGCGAGCAGTACACCAAGGACACCTGTGCTCAAGAACCCTGCCGCCATCCACAGGCAAGATGGAACACGCTTGAGACCGTCTACATGGACAAGAAGAACATGAAGCCGCACTCCTCAGCAGGCTCAAAAACCGAGAACGTTCATTTTTCATTTATCAATGAATGATTCAATTCCAGTTAATTTATTCCTCATCTCCTGAATACAACTTTCTTTATATTTCACTATTCGTGTCTGATTGAAATTACAAATATATATAGTAGTTGCAGAAGACACCTCCGGTTGAGAATATTGATGTTTTCCATCGAGTGTGTTCTAAAACTTTACACAAAGCTTAACCATGCTAACTGGATATGAAACGATACGCAACTGGCATGCTCAAAAAAATCATCTCTTACAAATTATGCAGTAAAAAAAGATGATTTCACATTCATATGGAATGAAGCAGAGTCTTGCACGTATGTAGCCTCATTCATGTTCGCACAATTAATGTGTGCTGCACGTAGCTTCACTCATTACGTACAGGACATAATCACTACAGCTTAGCAACCTAAATCGCTATTTAATCAATAGTTTTGCATGCAAGAGACATAGCTGTCGGATTAATTGAGTGTAGTTGCAATTAGTGATGTCTTTGCTAACCAGTTGGTGTGATCATCGAGTGTAGTTGCAATTAGTGATGTCTTTGATAACCAGTTGGTGTGATTAATTCAATTACAAGAACATGAAATCCTTAATATATTTGCACCTGTTGCGTCACTGCAGACATGTCAGAAAGAAAGAAACTTCCTAGCTGCACCCTCAATGTGACGATTTTCATTGTTATCTTTTAATCTGATCATATAATCAATCTTATTATCAACATTGCGCCAGAGCATGCAACTTATCCTTCCCTGTCTTTAATGACCAAGTAATAATTAATTGATTGTGTAGTAATCTATTTAGCCGTGCAACCGTAATTAAGGTACATGGTGTGCATATAGTTGCCCACTTTTTTGAATTTGAAAGACGAAAGCACATGCATGTGAACATTTAGTGCATATGCCAGAGTCGTGCTCGATCCCTGTTCATTGCCGTGCAATTCAAACATTGGCCGTCCTCGCCCAGACGGTGGCTAATGACGTGTTGTTACGGGATTCATATTGCACTACCTCCACATCCCGTTTTGGCCGCTGGCCCTAATCTCATTGCAATGAACAGATCCAACGGTACCCCATCGGGTGGACGCGCAGCGTTGTGCCCACAAAAGCCGCACTCTTAAAAACAATCAGTAAGGCCTAGACAGCTGAAAAAAGATTACCAAAGATAGATAAAGATCATATGGAACTGATAAAGTACACCGCAAACTACTACATGAATACCATTTCTTACGACGTGCTGGCCAAAAGATTACCGTATAAACAGACAAAGAATTTACCGAAGAATTTTCAAACATAGCCGAAAATGGTAAAAGTTATCGCAACTTATAGAATAAAATGATCCACTGAGGTCAGCTGTTACCTGAAATATATTTTTGTAAAAATACAAAAGGAAAAGATGAACCTTAAAAAAGGTTTAAGCAAAACAGTGCACTAATTGTGAGGTAACAGAAACAGTTTCAGTTCCAGTGTATTAGGTACTCTCGAGAAAGAAAAGAATATCACAGGAACAGATACTGAGCGGGTTAGCAAAAGAAATGCACCTATGTACAAAGTCATGGGCTTCACACATATTTGAATGTATATACCTGCATCAAGTTCCAATCCATTTGGTCATTATTCGTGTATCATTTAAAAATAGCAGATATGATCAGAACAAAAGAATCGCGCATCTGAAGTGAACTGCATACTATCAAGATGGAACTCAACACATTGGAAAAGAAATTACTTTTGGAATGGAAAGTGAGTTTAAAAGAGTTAGGGGATGAATGCACATAGAAATAAAATTTATTACAGTAATAGGAAGAAGTAAAAATATGGATAATAATAATAGAAGTAACCATAAGACTGTACGATAGCGGGGACCACTTTTCAAATATATGTAGAATAAATATAAACCAAACTGTATATACTATTGTAGAACATCATGTATCCCAATATGGAAAGTAACCCCATAGACATCTCACTACAGAAATGAGCATTACATATCATGATATTTGCAAAGTGTAAATCAACACACCTAGTTTCCTATCAGACAACAAAACAAGACCAGTCTTGTTTTTGTACCCGGTCTGATATGTCAATATGAGGAGCATAACTAACTTGGTTAAATTGGAAAGCTACTTATTAGAGCTGAAAATGTAGGTAACATGAGGAGAACCTACACTAAACTCTTATACTGCATCAACAATGTAAACCAGGTGCCCTAGGCGTGGTTCACATTAATCATTCCAAACAGAAGGTACCGTGTTGATCTGTAAATGAATCAAACCTATGGTACAATTCATTCTGACTCACCATTTTTTTGCAACGATCTAACTTCATCGTAAATACCACATAAAAATAAAAGCATTTTTTCATACTGTACCAGAATGCTGAAGAATACGATGAATACACTCAAAGCATACACTCATTTTATCTGATGGACAAGCCAACAAAAGTTTCTCGTGGGACAATCTGTAGAGCATCACAACTAATGGTGCCATCATTTTGTATTATTGATTAGGTGAAATACGATTCATCATTCAAATGGCTTCATGGCAAAGTAGTATGTGATTTTGGAACACAATTCCAAATTTCACATCGTCGATATATGGAGGAAACTGACCTTTTCTTTTCCTATGAACATAAAGCTTCAAGATTAAGCAAAATTTACATCAATGCAGTACCTAATGGCATTGCTAACAATAACATAGTTAAAATTAGTTGTACACAAAACACTCCAAGATTTGGTACACTCTTGGCAATAATTGAAACATAGCACCATCAAGGCCACCATATTACAAATTACAAGGAATATAAATCAGCACCTTCAATGCTCATTTGTAAAATGGGAAAAAAGAAGAGAAGATGCATAGCCTTAAGTAGAACAAAGTTTCTAGTTATGATTAATGCTAAATTCATAGAAGGATTATCTTTGTAAATAAATTTGCAGGTCTGAGACAATATTAGTGCTATGCAGAAACTTCGATCATCTTAAACCTAAAATATTAATTAATCTTGTACTTAGTCATTAGCTTGAGCATCAGGCAGACAATCCAAATTACCATTTAATAAGTAGATACGAGTTTCATACACAGATTGTAGCATGTCAGTCTCGGTGAATGCAACTAAATTCTTTTGAATAACAAATTTCTGAAAAAATCAGATCCATATCTGAAAGGTAAACTTGCATGACAGTTTCCAGGGCAATCAGCTACACAATTAACACCACGTAAAATTGCATGATAGTTTCTAGGGCAATCAGTTACCCAATCAACACTACCAAATGAGATAGAGCAACTACAAATCCAAAAATTGTGCCAAGCAGCCGCAGTTGGCATTCCTCACCACGAATAATTTCCAAACGTAGGAAAACATGAGTAATGTCATGAAACTTGCCATTTCCCTCAAACTATCCATAATAGAGCAGCATATTCCCTTTACTAAGTGAAACTAAACATACCAGAAGAACCGACAGCACAGTGAACCACACAAACAATTTCTCACCAGTTTAATATCCAAAGCTGAGAACACATATAAGCGACACTTGATTTAGTTATATGCCTACAGCATACAATAGGTAGCGAAAAACTAAGACCCAAAGCTGGGAAAAAAAGGCAGAGTAGTGAAATGGCCATAAAAAAAAATAGGAAACCCATAATGTTACGTACAGGACATAATCACTACAGCTTAGCAACCTAAATCGCTATTTAATCAATAGTTTCATGCAATATAGCAACCCACAATGTTGTTTTTCAGCTTACTTAACATATGAAGGAATATTTATTCTAGGAAATATCAGCCTAACAAGAACCCTACTTCGCAGTTCACGGTGATCTTCTCCTCTCCCTGATGTAGCCACTGACTTGTGCCTCATGACATTTTGAACGAATCCACCTAGAATCACTAACTATAAAGGGTTTAGTCATGCATTTTGGCATTGTACCACTGTAAAATTAACGATGCTTTTAAACAAGCAGCACATTGTAGCAGATTGTGATGTCTACATGTAAATGTGTAGTGCCTTGTAGACATGGCCGAAGCTTCCCTCCCTGGGAACCACTGCTAAGAACTGAAAGGTGAATGACGGCAGCTTGCATTTTTTGCTATCTCTGCTTTCCTTTTTACCAGGTTGCTTCAGCACTGCAAACCCAGCCATGGCAGAACTGCTGCCAGTGACAAGTTTGTCCAGACAAGATGATTCCTAGCAGGCCAAAGCAGATGAAACAAAATTGGAGAGGGCGCAAGAACACATGAGCAAGCAAGATTGGAGGCAACAAAAAAAAAACTGTTCAAAGAAGCGCCACTACAAGGAAAACAATTAAACGATCGAAGAACCCTAACTCATCCCCAAACCTAGGGGCAAAACCATATGCCAGAGATCCATCCATAACCATCAAATCAAAGATCAAACCACACCTAGGTAAGAAGAACACCATGTCCCGTGTGGGGACACCCAACACCAATCGCGCACGGTGCACCCAAACTCTAGATGACAGAGGCAAGAACGCGAAGGAGAAGAAGGGGGAAGATGTAGGCCTTACATCGATC
>LAPY01000490.1:107845-126046 GCA_000970635.1 Eragrostis tef | reverse complement strand
AACAGCCAAAGCGCAGACAGCGCCTCTGGCATCCGCGCGCCGGAACTTCCCGCCCGCATTTTCACGGTCCAGCGATCCACCTGAAAACTCATCGCAACCGTCCATACACGCCCACCGCCTCACGGCCCTCCACGTCAGCGATCCGGACCTCAGACGCCTCCACCAATCAGCGCCCACCCCTCCCCATCTATAAACACGCCGCCCCACGCCTCCACCATTTCCTCACCCAGCCTTCGCACCTTCCTCTCCCCAAACCAGGCCTCGCAAACCCTCCGCCTCCCCGCACCACCGCGAACCCGAGCGGCATCCATGGCGCCCAAGGCCGAGAAGAAGCCGGCGTCCAAGAAGCCCGCGGAGGAGGAGCCCGCGGCCGAGAAAGCGGAGAAGGCGCCGGCGGGGAAGAAGCCCAAGGCGGAGAAGCGGCTGCCGGCGGGCAAGTCCGCTGGCAAGGAGGGCGGCGAGAAGAAGGGCAAGAAGAAGGCGAAGAAGAGCGTGGAGACGTACAAGATCTACATCTTCAAGGTGCTGAAGCAGGTCCACCCCGACATCGGCATCTCCTCCAAGGCCATGTCCATCATGAACTCCTTCATCAACGACATCTTCGAGAAGCTCGCCGGCGAGGCCGCCAAGCTCGCGCGCTACAACAAGAAGCCCACCATCACCTCCCGCGAGATCCAGACCTCCGTCCGCCTCGTCCTCCCCGGTGAGCTCGCCAAGCACGCCGTCTCTGAGGGCACCAAGGCTGTCACCAAGTTCACATCCTCTTAGGTTCGTGGTGCCGGTAGTCGGGTGGTGTTGGTAGCTATGGCTCAGTTTATCTGGTAGACTGGTAGTGGTAGGTGCAGCAGCTGTGATGTCTGGATGAAGGATGCTTTCTGTGTAGTTGGTTGCCTTAACTAGATGTATGATGAATTGTGGTGCTGCCTATGGAACACTGTAATTCGTAGATCTGGAATAGTAGTTGTGCCTTTCATATCACCATGTGATTATTGTGCTTGCCTACTGAATTGATGATAATTATACTTGAGTCGAAATTCTCATAATGAAAAGTGCAATGTTAGCTACTTGGCTTTTGGATGGTGAAATTGGTGAGTTGTTAAACTGCGAAGTTTCTGCAGAAACCATGAGTCTTGCATACTGTTCTTTGTGTATGAGTTCTTAATTGTGTTCTGAACTAACATGGGTCAATTTTCTGTTGATTCTTTAATTTATCTGCTTCTGTTTCATGTTGGCTAGATACAGGGGATGCACTCTTGTAATCTTGAGGGTATGAGAGAGATTCTGTTGCCTTGCCTGTATATTCTCCATGGCCAGTTGTGTAGTGAGACGATGCAGCTTCAATTTTTGACAAGGTAAAACCCATTTGTGATTGCTGCTTTACGTTTTTCTGATGCTATTACAGATAGAAATATATGTTTACTAAAATACCATATGACTTCTGGTGTCTCAGGATCATGTCTGCTCTAAGGGGGTTATGTTTCTATTCGATCTTTTTGTATTATCCTATAAGTACTGACTGTTAGACCCCCGAAATGTTTGCTGGCAAGCCTGAGGTATGCATCTTGCTTGATCTTCATCTCTGAATGTTTTATTGTAGAGTGCAGTCTGCAGAGTCACACTCTCTTCAATGTTGTCCTATGACAGGAAATTTTGCATGCATCTTGCCTGCATCCACCCCCAATACCACTGGTATACTTTCTCTGTTATACATAGAGCATGGCACATACATAAGATGAACGGAATAATTCTGAATTTCTACATACTGTACTGCTTTCGTTGGGGTCTTTGTGCACTCAGATTGCCATACATCGTTTTAGCTATTGATGTTGTCTCTTTTTTATCACTGTTGAAATTTGGAACAAGCAGTTGGTTGAAATATACATGTCTTGAGTTTTAGGCTGGCTGTTTTGTTTCATAGTTTATTTGAGACACATGCCGAAAGTGTATGCTACATGGTATGCATACTGTTGTGGAGCTTCAAACATTGCATATCTTACGAACGTAAAATTTTTCTTGTCTTATGGAAAGAACTACAGATCCTAGCATCTATGGGTTCAGTTATTTCAGGTACACCTTATCTACAACAGATCCTATTCTTGCCTCAGTTGTGATAATTGCTCTTGTAATGATCACAATTGGTATTCTCGAGTTAACATGAAAGAATGAGGTTTGAATCACTCATTTCGCGCATCTCTACTGCGGCATATCTCATCTTCATTCTGTCCACTAGATAATGCTTTGAGTAGGAGGTACTTAAAAAAGAAACCCTTGATTTCACTCTTTATAATGCTATTCTTTGACTCTATGCAGCCGACTGTTGAATTAGTAGTTTCTAAGTTCTTTTACTGAGCACATCGTCTACGTACTTGTGCAGACCTAGTGAGTCTCTTAACACATCATCAGCCAACAGCCGGGCTTCATGTGAACGTCTCAAGCAATCATACGCTGAGACTAAATGCATCACCTGTTGTTGAGTCCTCACAAGTTAGAGCCTTCCCATATTCTACAAAACATGTAAAGATAACTGATCATCGCTTGTACCAAAGATCCAACACAGAGAAACAATAACTAAACAATTTCAAATATCTGGAGCAACATAATCAGCAGGGGCCTCTAATTTTAGTTGTGATTTGAATTCAGAAGACAACTGGTTGTGTTTTGATTTTTGAATCATACAACTTGTTTGAATCCTTTAGAAAAAGGGTCTGGTGACAAGTGGGGGCTTGTAAAACTCTGGATTTATCTTCTTGATCCTTTACTAGACTTGCTTATAAGTTATACCTGATGTTTACAAATGTTGGTTGGTGGCAATGATAGAGTTGAGCTAATACACGTCTTCAATTATTTCAGGTAATTGACCACCTACTTGAATCTTGGTCATTTTCAGGCTCTACTTTTTACCTGCCGTTGAAATCATTGCAGAGTTGCTGCTACTCCATTCTCTAACCCAAGAGATGTGGCAAACTTGAGGTATGAATCTCTGATAGCATGCATCTTAAGGACTGCATTCTCTATCGGTGTTCGCTCTCGAGGTTGTTTCTTTGAGCAGGTTATTCCGAGACCAATGACAGAAACCAGAACATTCTCAATTCGACTTCTGACAGTGCTGTCATGGGCAGCTGTGTGCAGCCACATTGTTGTATCGGCTATCTCCCAAATTCTCTCTGGAAGTGCATTCTCTGAAAACCTGTGCAGATCCAAAGATCCTTGGAACATGCTATCTGTTGGGCTCCTTCCTGTAAACATCTCAAGCAGCAATATGCCTAGGCTATAAACATCTCCGAGAGTAGAGACGGAAGCACCTTCACCATACTCTGATTGTGTAGAAAATTATATTGATCAGCATGCTATGTTAATATTGAAGCTGAGAATGATGAATGATAACATAAACTTGAACAGTTTGAGATACCTGGAGCAACATAACCAATGGTGCCTCTTATTCCAATCGTATTCAAATTTTGCAGAGTTGTACTTGCACGTTCTGGAAGGATTCTTGATATGCCGAAATCTCCGACTCGGGCACTCATGTCTTCTGCAAGAAGGATGTTGCTGGGCTTGAGATCGCAATGAACAATTGGTGGCTGACAGTGATTATGAAGATAGTCCAGAGCATCCATGATATCAACTGCAATATCAAGTCTCTTTTCTAGGCTTAGAGTATTATTCAGAGCAGGCAGGTCAGATTTTGGATGAAGCCAATCATTTAAGCTGCCATTGGGCATGAACTCAAAAACAAGTGCCTTGAACTCTTGACCTTGGTGATTGATGCTTGAGCAGCATGTGATGATCTTTATAAGACAACGGTGCCGCACCCGTCTTAGCACCTCACATTCAGCCACAAAGCTTCTAGTAGAACCAGATTGTTCAAGGTTGAACACCTTTACAGCAGCAGCAGTGCCCTGATCTTGGAAAGTGCATCTATACACCGCTCCATAGGTTCCTTTACCAAGCAAATTGTCTTCAGAAAATCCATTGGTCCCATTTGTTAAGGCATGATACGAAACTCTTTCAAACACTTCATCTGCTATTTCTATGGTGGATAGGCTGTGCCTTTTTCTGAGCTTCTTATAGATCAACTGAATTAGTGCAATAACAAAAGCCAAGGACAAGAATGCACCGGTTGTTGCTAATGCTATTGTAAGAGACTTCATCTTCTTTTTGTCCTTTTTCATTTTCATAGGATTCTTTGGGCATGGAGCTAAATGAAGCTGAGGTATCCCACCACATAGCTCTTTATTTCCAGTGATTGACAACTTAGCCAGATTTCTGAATATTCCCTCTTCTGGCAGTTCCCCTTGCAAATTATTGAAGGATAAATCCAATTCTGTCAATGATGTCAAATTCTGCAGCAGTGTTGGGATTGGTCCTGACAAATTGTTGTGTGCCAGGTTCAGTTGTTTGAGGCTGTAAATTGTACCAATTGCTTCCGGAATTGTACCAGAAAAATTGTTCATGGACAAGTTGAGTAGAGTTAGACCCTTTATATTTTTCAGAGATTGAGGTATGTTTCCCTCTAACAAGTTATTGTCTAACCATAGTCCTTGTAGCATGATGCACTCCCCAATCCTTTCAGGCAGCTCACCAGACAGTTGGTTTCCAGATAAATCCATGTTGTTAATGTTCTTCAGGCTACCAACTTCAGAAGGAAGGGGGCCTGATAGTGCATTGTATGCTAAGTCCAAAAACTTAGAAAGGGGTGGCAATTTGAATATCTCCGGCGGAATAGAACCGTTCAGGCGGTTGTTGCTTAGATCAAGGGCTATCAGATTTTCCAGCATTCCTAAGCTTGCTGGAATTGTGCCCTCCAGGTTGGCATATTCTGCAAGTAGTTCACTCAACTTTGAGAGGTTTCCGAGAGATGAAGGTATTGGACCTGACAAGTAAGTATTATACAAGCCTAACTGACCCAAGTTTCCCAGCTTGCCGATGCTATCTGGAACCATGCCGGATATGGAAGTATCACCAAGACCGAGCATTCGGAGGCTAACCAGATTGCCGATGGTTGATGGGATGGTCCCTGATATCCCATTGTCCTCCAAATGGAGGACTTGCATGGTTGTCGAGAGATTTCCTATTGAGCTTGGCAGCTTCCCTGTGAAACTGTTGTTCGCGAAATTTAATTCCAGGAGCTGACTACAGTTTGACAACGAACTGATGAATTCCCACCCATCCTTTTCATCTGCTTCCAAATCATTTTGAAACATGTATAGACGTTGGAGATCTCGCAGCCTCCCCATTGCCCGAGGCACATGTCCACCGAGCCTATTCATAGACAGTTCAATTCGGTAGAGTGTGGTGAGGTTAGTGAGTGAAGCTGGGATGGATCCGGTGAATTGGTTATCGGCTAAGATAAGAATCAACATGTTGGGGAAGCTGTTGCCAATGTCAGCAGGAATGCTTCCGCTGAGCATATTTCCCTGGATCTGCAACGCTTCCAGCGAAGACAAGTTGTACAGAGAACGCGGCAGTTCTCCAGAGAGGAGGTTGAAAGCGAGATCGAAACTCTTTAGGCTTCTCATGTTTCCAAGTTCATGTGGGATACCCTCTAGATGGTTGAAACTCAGGGACATGATACGGAGGGATGATAAGTTGGCTAGTGACTCGGGTACAGCGCCAGTGAGGTTGTTTTCCCGCAATATGAGGATCTCTAGGCGTGTAAGCTTGTTGCCGAGCTCATAGGGGATGCGCCCATGGAGCTGGTTGGACTGGAAGCGCATGACCACTAGACTGGTGCAGGAGCTGAGGTTGGCTGGGAGCTCACCTGAGAATTTGTTGTAGCCTAAGTCGAGCATATGCAGGTGATGCAGGCGGCCGAGGCTCGCCGGGATGCCTCCAGTGAGCGCGTTGGAGCTCAGGTTGAGATACCTAAGGGACGACAGGTTGCCGACGGCCGGGGAGAGGAAGCCGGCGAGCCCCAGGGAGGGTAGGCTCAGCGCCACCACTCGCTGGTGCCTGCCCCGGCACCTCACCCCTTCCCATGTGCAGTAACCGCCGGCGCTGGCGTTCCAGGAAGCGAGCGCGTCGCCGTTGCCGCCGTCGACAGCCGCGGCCTTGACGGCGAGCAGCGCGGCCTGATCGTCGTCCGATGGCGCGGCCACCGTTGTGGACATGATGGACATTGAGGAGGACAACAGCAGCAGCAACGTCACCGCGTGCAGTGCCATATCGGCCGGTGTAGTGTGTAGTATTTGGGTAGGCTGCTCGATGCCTTCATGTGCTGGTATTTTTATACTGCATCGTCTCGTGATCATATCATCGACCCGTGGGAGTCTGTCTTGTGGCCAAAATCTGTGGGGATGTACGTGGCGTTTACTCTTGACTTGAAGTCTTTCTGCCTTCTTATTACACTCGGTGCGTAGCTAGTCAGTCTCAGTTTCTCATTATAGGCACCTTTTTAGTTTTGACAGACAGGAAAAATAAATTCAGTGTTATGCGGACCATTTTCCACACGGCGGCATTGATTCCTCAGTTGGCGCCTTGGCGGGAGCAACTTTTTACAAGCTTCTTGCACGACGTCGGCTTCGAGTGTGGATACATTAGAACGCCCGCGCGGACGCGCGGTCGAAGGGGACCAGGCTTGTTCTGGTACAGGCGCACTCAACCTTTCCATGCGACGACTTGCATTGACACTCCACACTCTCCACTGGTCACTTGGCAGGGCAGCCGATGTCCACCTTGGCTCGGCGATATTGGCGGTCTAGGCGGCATTTGGACGTACCGCACACGTACGCGGCGGTACTCGTCCGAAGCGTCGCCTCAGCACAACTCCACCGGTAGCTGGGGCAGCCGCCCCACGCCGCCGTATGGAGCGGTCCGCCCCTGATCTCATAGCAGGCGTTGGCGAGGTATCTTGTACAAGGTGCTGCTTCAATACCTTCTTCTCCTCCTCTTAGGCTTTTAGTTCAAAACTTTCAATTCAAAAAGTTTCAAAACTTAGGATAGAAAAGTTGCAACCCAACATTTTTTTCTATGAAGAACAAATTGCGGTAGAGATAAATCCGATTCTGTTTGTGATGGTGGCCATGGTGCTAGCATGATGGCCACCTCCTTCGCCAGCGATGGTGGCATGAGAAGATATAGTCCTGACAGGAGATGAATAAATAGATTGATAGATAGTAGGAGCGGGTCAAGAGCAACCCATAACTAATTCCACCTAAAAGGATAAACATGGAATCATTTTACGCTCAATCTATTTGATTGCACGCTTAGCCATGTGGATAATATTCATTTCAAATGTTTAATAATAATTTTGTTTCAATTCACTTGAATCAAGAGCATACTTTGATTAGTTCAACCCTTGAAATTTTAAGAACAAGCAAATGATTACAAAAAGGTTATCAAAATAGCTTCCAATGATCCACATGATATGATATGATATGTCTCCTCACACAATTAACTTAATAACCTTTAAGAAGAAAATTGAAAAAATTGTCCAGAGGATTTAAATTAAATGGACAAAAACAACAGCCTTTCTCCTCACAATGGTTGTGCGGGTCAATTGATCTCCCACCATCCATAAGTAGTGGAGTCCAGGAAACAACATTAGTAAAGATGGTTTTCAGGAAATAACATCATCAGCCAGCGAAAAGACGACATTGCCCTTCACGTTGAACACAACAAATCAATAGTGCTAGAGGCAGTATTGTCTTTTTTTCGGGCATGTGTTGTATTGCCTGATGAAAGTCAGACTCATGGATGGTGTTTAAAGGAAACCATCTTTACTAATGTTGTTTCCGGGACTCCACTGCTTATGGATGATGGGAGATCAATTAACCCTGGTTGTGCGCGCGCTAGCTAACTAGCTCGTGAGTGCTCGCGAAGTAACTAAAGCGCTCACAGCTCTGAGCTCTTCTTTCGTGCTCACCGAAACCCGAGCCCAACCCGCCGCGTCCTTCCCCGCCGGCCACCGTACCCAGGCGGCGGCACGATGCGCCCCAACAAGTCGCGTAGAGGAAGCCTGTGGGGAAGGCCACCTCGTCGTAGAAGGCCCCGAGAGGAGAATCCCTATCGGAGGGCGAGAAGGAGCGGGCGGGGATCTCTTCAAGGCCCTGAAGCAGGTGCAGCCGGACATTCGCATCCGTAATGGAACCCCGTCATCAGTGAAATTGCCGAGAAGCTCGCCGTTTAGGCTGCCGAGATCGCGCTCCACAACAAGAAGCCAACCAAGCACCGTCTCCGAGAGTACCAAGGTCGTCACTAGAGTTCATCTCCTCTTACAGGTGGTAGTAGCAGTTGGGAGGCATGGTAGTCGTGGATCAATTCATCCGGTAGCTGCAATAACATCAGCACAAAATGGACTGACTTTATGAATGATGCGTGGTTAGTGTGTAGTTGGGTTGCTGTAGGATTTGTTATGATGCATGCTTTCGAGATTCTGTTCCCAGGTAGATCTGGAATAGTACGGTGCCTGTTCTATTACATTCTAATTTCCGTGCTATGCTTTTGTTACAGTGATCGTACTGTGCTTGGTGGTTTGTTCGTTATTACCAAATGGAATGACAAATTCTGGAACTTGTGCAGGTTGAAGATTTTTTGAACTAGTTGTGAAATTCTTTTATGTTTTGGAATGTGAAATTTGTGGAGTAATTATAGTTCCTATTGCATATTGATTATTTTCTTTTGTGTTCATAGGCTCATAACTTACGTATTTCTTTCTTCGATTCTTAAATTTCTGTATTGAGATTTGCCTGGATGGGTGAGAATTTGTCTGTTGTAGCGGCACTCATTTCTGGGGGTAAGCAGTAAATTTCTGCATCATTAGCATTATGGGGTCTTGATAATGTGCAAGCTTATCTTTTAACTTTTGGCACTGCTTTAGAAATATTTTAAACTCCTAATTTTGACATCAGTGGCAACATTTCTTGAGACATAAAACTTTCTGATGCTGTTCCAGGGATTATAGCTATGCTAACTGAAATTTGCCCCATGTGGCTTTGGCTATTTCAGGAAATGTCTCGCGAGCATGCTTATTGCCGTTCGGGTGTTCCACTATGATGCAGTGGGATGGTGGGGGGAAAACAAATGCAGCAAGCAACAGGTTAGTACTTCTATATTAAAGCAACAGATATAGAAGTAGAACACAGAACAAATACTCTTAGATCATTAGTCTGAACTCTGAAATTGATAGCTACTTTAGAGACCTGTAGAGAATTATTGCATATGACTCTAAGACCTTACATTCTAAGGCTTTCAAGAAAATTCCTGTGCTTGTTGTCCATATTAGCCGTGAGATGGTCAAGGAAGTCACTGAAGCTACTCTCCTTGTATTTTTGGGGATTTTGTTCATCCACGAACTCCTTGGCACAGGTGACATTTTCATGCAGTGCAAAACCATGAATGCTAGCTATGGATATCCTTGCTTCTTCAGGATTCAGAATGGCACGGTGCACAACAGTCTTGATCCGGCCATTACTCAGGACTTCCATGTTGTCTCCTATATGGACATGCAATGCGTGCGGGAGTTGCCGGACCATTTTCCAGCTATCGATTTGCCTGGATGGGTGAGAATTTGTCTGTTGTAGCGGCACTCATTTCTGGGGGTAAGCAGTAAATTTCTGCATCATTAGCATTATGGGGTCTTGATAATGTGCAAGCTTATCTTTTAACTTTTGGCACTGCTTTAGAAATATTTTAAACTCCTAATTTTGACATCAGTGGCAACATTTCTTGAGACATAAAACTTTCTGATGCTGTTCCAGGGATTATAGCTATGCTAACTGAAATTTGCCCCATGTGGCTTTGGCTATTTCAGGAAATGTCTCGCGAGCATGCTTATTGCCGTTCGGGTGTTCCACTATGATGCAGTGGGATGGTGGGGGGAAAACAAATGCAGCAAGCAACAGGTTAGTACTTCTATATTAAAGCAACAGATATAGAAGTAGAACACAGAACAAATACTCTTAGATCATTAGTCTGAACTCTGAAATTGATAGCTACTTTAGAGACCTGTAGAGAATTATTGCATATGACTCTAAGACCTTACATTCTAAGGCTTTCAAGAAAATTCCTGTGCTTGTTGTCCATATTAGCCGTGAGATGGTCAAGGAAGTCACTGAAGCTACTCTCCTTGTATTTTTGGGGATTTTGTTCATCCACGAACTCCTTGGCACAGGTGACATTTTCATGCAGTGCAAAACCATGAATGCTAGCTATGGATATCCTTGCTTCTTCAGGATTCAGAATGGCACGGTGCACAACAGTCTTGATCCGGCCATTACTCAGGACTTCCATGTTGTCTCCTATATGGACATGCAATGCGTGCGGGAGTTGCCGGACCATTTTCCAGCTATCGCTGCTGTGGTTAGCAACTTCAAGGCCCTGACAACTTGTGAGCAAGATGGTAAGGAACCCATAATCAGAATGCGGAGCCAGACCTATAGCTGTAGCACCTTGTGATAATTTAGGGTAGAAGTTCACTGACAATAGTTGCAAGCCTTCCTGAAACTTTTCATGCATGTATTCCTTGTCCAGTCCTAGGCCTTCCAGTATTGCTTTCATGAGTTGCAAAGCGACCCTCCTTGCTTCAAGAGCATACTTTCCCATGTATTCCCTGGTTTCAGTAAACAAAATGAACTCATTTTAGTTCTTATAAATATACATAACCAATACGTAGTTTAGATTTGCAGAAGGAAAATTTGAAAAAGGTATTTTGCCTATAGATTGGTGGTTCTTGTGGCCAATATTGGACCCAATCATCGAGTGGATGAGCATAATGCTTTAGTAACGCCCTTGACATGCTAATGCTATCTTTTGAGCTGGTGTCATATCTAACTGGTTGTCGTAGGTCGTCTGATGCAAACTCCTCTTTTGTCTCATTTGGTAGTTTGAAGAATTCAGAAGCTGCTTTGACAGCATTATCCATGACAGATTGATTGATCCCATGGTTTATAACCTGCAAATATATATGGAGCAATCAGTATAGAGATTTGGACTGGAAAAGATCTTGGTTTATTCCATTAGTCCTTTGCTATTTAGCCGAGGGTCTAACAGGGGTTTTAAGAACGAAAATGTCTAAATCCTTCTTGGAAAACAAAATATGCAAATTACTCCAGGCAGGAGTGTGTACATCACCAAAAATAAATAAAAGAAAAAAACCTGAGAACATGACAACAGAAATGGAATGGTAGCCACAAATGGGAGCAATGGTCCAGAGGACAATTGGGTGTTATCAATATATGCTGTGTTTGAGTGATAGTCTGATGTCATAGATTATAAGGTGCAAGTAGATTATCTTTCTTTAGAATAGCTTCTTCTAGAATTATGGTTAGTTGCGTCTTTTGTTCCTTTTCTTTTGACAAGTCATATTCATCAGTCGATTCTACCACAGGTCATTTAACGGGTTACATTGTTAACCTTCAGGTTTCAGACAAATGACAAGGTCACTGCAAAGAGAAAGGAAAGGACAGACAATAAAGAGTCCTGGCACAGCGTTGTTAACAGCACACCTGGAAGTATCCGAGATCACGGCATGCTTTGGCGATATCATCGATCACCCGAGATCGTGTCGTGGAGTCAAGCAGGCTGAGGTGACCAAGGTTGATCACCGGTGTCGGTGCCGGCTTCAGATCCTCCGACGGTAGCTGTTCCTCATGAACAGTGCTTGACAAGTCGGACATGTTGGCTTATAAGAATAGGGGGAACAGGCAATGACAAGACAAACAGTTCTTCCATCTATTTATAGGATGCTGCTGATCTTCCTAGGTAGTATGCAGAAAAACATAAAGGCCGCCTTTTGGCTTTAGATTGCTATTAGAAAAAAAAAGCAGCATACGGATTCCTGATTATCTGCACCTGGCTCAGTGCTTGTTCCAAAGGAGAGGTCAAGGCATTCATTCACGTCCATCCATGCACGCATTTTTCAGTGTTCCTGTCAAGTGAAGGTTTCTCTCGTTGAAGAACATCAGCTGTACTTGCTCTGTGCACCTTGGAAGTAGAAATAAGTCTGATCATACTGCCGTGGAAGCTTCTCGTTTCACTACTACGTAGTGCTTGCAACTGGGATTTTCTTACAGTACAATTCTCACTGGATAATATCTTGTAGAGGCAAGTTGTTTTCGCCTACGCTGGCATGCTGCTGCTGGTGCTGCGCAGGGGGGACTCACCTGAAACCTGTGTCAAGCTAAAAAAAGAGATGGTGCACTGCAAGGGGTTCCTGTTCCCAAAAGGCCTTTTGTTTTCGTAGGCTGCCTTTCCGCTGCAAGGGGGCCATGGTCGTGGACGAGCTTCAGCCGCAGGCATTGTACCCGTGGTATTTTCTGCTGAGATTCGTCCCGGTTCAGGGACTCTTTCGAGCTGCACGAGAACCAGAACATTTTTTCTTTCATTAAAAATAATTTTTGAGAATGATCTGTTAGTACAAGTGTTCAGCGTGCCATTCAGTTCGGCCCATGGTTAGTTACCAAGGCAGTAGCATCACAGAACGCCGGTGACATACTGACGTACCAAGCTCGCGGCGCCCGCATTATCAGACCTGTGGCAAGCGGCGGCGCACACGGGAATACTTGTTGTTTCACACCGACGACGATGTGGCTGGACAACAGACGCACACCACTCGCGGCAAGAACGTTCGTCATGTTCTAACAATCCATCGGCAGGCGAAATGGATGGTAAGATGTGGAAGGTCAGGCTCTGCGCCGCCAGGCCGGCCCGGCAACAAGGCCAGCACGCTGGAGCCCCGGTTGCTGAGCACCATGGACATGTAGGGAAGAAGCGCTGCTTATATTTTCTGCCTCGTTTTTACAAACGGCTGCTCTATTAATATGTATGCTAACCATTATGCTGGTTTTTGCGAGCTGCAGCTCTCTTACAAGGGTGGCTCTAGAGAAGCGATGGTCCTGATCATGAAAGATCTCCAACAGAGCAACTTCAGAGGATTACGAGAACCCGCTAGGAATGCTGAACATTTTATTCTAACGTGTACCATATATATCTTTAGTTTATTTGTTTGACATTTTCAAGGTACTTGTAATGTCAGGTGGGGAGCTCCCCCACCGTAGTTTCCTTTAAAAAAAAAACTTACAAGGTTCGGCAGTTCCATGGAAGCATATCCCAAAAAATTGCCAAATGTGTCATTAGTTTCAAGTGAAATTTGAGCTTTGACGCAGAAATTTTACTGACAGTTCTATGCAGAGCAAGTACTACTTATCTTCAGACAATGGATTTTATTACTTTGTGACAATTATCTGCCGCAAAGGAAGTCAGATTATGAATGAAGAAAGCCAGGGCTGCACGTGTTTAAGTGGTCATGTAGAGCTCTACTTATTCACTGTTGTGGCAGCTTGGTGCAGTTCCTACTCGGCTACTCTGACTCTGCAACATATCTCACAAACATCAGGTATGAATCTCTGATAACATGCATCTCAGCGGCTGCATTCTGTACCAATGTCCTCTCCTTAGGTTGTTTTTTTTTAGCATGATATTCAAGAGCAATGACAGACGCTAAGCAACTCTCAGTCTTTATTCTTGTAGTGTTGTCATAGGTGCCTGCATCGAGCCACATTGTCGAATCGACTATATCCCAGATTCTATTAGGAAGAGCGTCCTCTGAAAACTTGTGTAGATCCAATTGACCTCTGAACATATCATCAGTAGGACTCTTTCCTGTAAACATCTCAAGAAGCAATATGCCAAGGCTATAAACATCACCAAGAGTGGACACAGGAGAACCTTCTCCATACTCTGCGATTTCAAAGAAATCATATCGATCAGTATGCGATACATATGCAAGAGCTAGAAAAAATGAGGAAAGACCAAAACACAACAATTTTAGTTACCTGGAGCGACATAACCAATTGAGCCTCTTATTCCGATTGTGCTATATGAGTTTTGCAGGGTTTCACTTGCACATTCTGGAAGGATTCTTGATATGCCAAAGTCTCCAACTCGTGCACTCATATCTTGAGCAAGAAGGATGTTGCTTGGCTTGAGATCACAGTGCACAATTGCTGGTTGACAGTTTGTGCTAGGCTTAGAGTATTTCTCAGAGTCCCCATGCCAGATTGTGGATGAAGCCACTCATTTAAGCTACCATTGGGCATCAACTCGAAAACAAGTGCTTTAAACTCTTGACCTTAGTGATTGATGCTTGAGCAGCACGTGATGATCTTTAAGAGACAACGATGACGGACCCTTCTCGGTGCCTCACATTCAGCCACAAAACTTCTAGTAGATCCAGATTGTTCAGGATTTAAAACCTTCGGTCACAAGCCTCGGTTACTGATGCTAGGATGGTATACAAGAATTAAGCAGGCCAAACTCTCACGTCCGAGTTACTAATGGGATTCAGCAAATGATCCATCAACTTAAATCCATTTTCTTTCACCGTAGCCTATCGACTGCATCGACCTCATGTACGTGAAGGCAAACTAGAAAAACAAATCTTGCATGCCGGTCACGGCCTGTCCCTGTCGGAGTGGAGGTCATCGCTCGCTAGCCGAGATCACGGTTGGGAGTGGGAGGCGGCCGCGGAAAGATGGCCAGTCCAGCGAAGCCGTCAGGATTGGAAGCGGCGAGAATATTGGGAATGCGATCAAGAGCTGTTGGAGCGTCGGTTTTTTGGGTGGGGGGGGGGGGGGGGGGGGGGGGGGGGGGCATCCCCACCTTTTCATTTCATTTCAAAAACAAATACATGAGCAAGATGTTACATGTCGTTTGAGATTGTTATAGAGGAGGTTTGGGAGTGGAACATCCAGACCCAAATGTTGGGCGATATGCCGGTCAGATTGCGGCAACGTACATGACCAAAGTTCAGCGTCCTCGCAACGTCCGACGAAGAGGCGATTGTAGCATAGGGGCATAGAACGGAAGACGACGTTGTGGCGGTGTTTCCAAATGCGCCAACAGCAGAGTAGAAGGAAGGCGTTAAATAAGCAGCAGGCATACCACTTGGTGGCTGGATTCGCCATAAGGAGACAACATCATCCTTTATGATCGTCCGCTGCGAATGCACACCCGCCAATGAGGTGCGCCGTGCGCCGAGCTCTCCGGTCGTTTCCGAAACTGGATTTGGGAGCTCTATCTGTGATGCCTAACGGGCCGGGCTTTTCGGAATTCAAGCGCATTTGCTGGGCCACCGTCCGCAGTTTTCAGCCTTTCAGACTGCTACCGCCGTCCCCCTTGTTCTTCCCAACCATTCTTCCTCCTCTGTCTCCCAGATTCCATCCCCTCCGAAATCCGCTTGCGAGACCCTCTCGAGCTCCCTGCCCATTGCCTCACCAACGGTATCTTCGAGAAGCTCGCCCAGGAGCCCGCCCGCCTCCTCCGCCTGGCAGCTCGCCTAGCGCTCCGTCTCCGGGAGCACCAAGGCCGCCAACAAGTTCACGTCCTCTTAGGTTAGTGGCTAGCACTAGCAGTCGATGAATTCTGTAAGTAGTTGTGTTCTGTGACTTGCGATAGGAATTGTACTGTTTGTGGAACCTTGTTCCATATGCGGCTGAATACAAGTGTTGCATTTTATTTTATCTTGCGATTTCTGATACATGACTGCATTTGTACTGAACCGTGAAATTCATGTAGTTGTTTGAGGTGTGAAATTTCTACATGGATTGCGATTTCACCCGCTAACTGTTTCGTTTCACTTGAATTTGTTGGGGTCTGCAATTTACATTGTGTTAAATACCTACGGATATTCGCAAAAAAAGATATCTTTGGATTCTCAGTTTCTTTTAATCGGTTTTCATGGAGGGAAATTTTTCGTTCCTCCAGGCGTACTGCTTGGGGACTGCAAAGCACTTGATTTGGGTAACATTCATAGTCTGAATCATGAAAATGTGTACGAGTCTGTATCACCCCTTCAAATTTTGCAAAATGAACGTGTCAAAGGGCCGCTTAGTTGAATTGGGCCCATCGAAAGTTTCTGGAGGGGATATGTTCTTCTTTTTGCTGACGTACTGCTTTGGTATTTCATGAAAACTAAATTTGTAAGTCATCTGGATTGTGCAATATGCTGTGTTACTATCGTGTATAGTACAGCCACTGCCGCAGTGCTATTGTGGAACTTTGAATTTTATCAATGGTTTTATTTGCTTGACATTTTAGATTTTGTAGTTCTATTTAGATAATCTTAGCTTTTAGAAAGATATGCTAACTGCCATATATAACTTTTCAACTTTCAGTGGATAAAAAATTGGATTCATACATCTTATTGATAGTTTTTTTTCCTTTAATATAAAATCTTACTGATAGTCATGTACACGAAATAGTCATGATGGCAATTGATAAATGGAAAGATAAGATTTTGATGCTTCCAAAAACTCGACCTGCCGGGGGTAAGACCGCCCCCGACAGCATTTGCTTAAGGAGAAGTGCCTCTCACGCAGGCCGAGAAAAACCCCCGAACCCCTTCCCCGATCCTACACAGGGATTCAGCTGGCCGTTGTGAGCTCCGACGCGAGTCTTTACCATGTGCTTTGACCCGGAAAAGGCGAGGGGATTTTTTTTTGTGCACTGCAGGTATTTCACTACAGTGCACACGCGGCACTGTAGTAAGCTACAGTACCGCGCGGGTGCCGCGGCTCGAGCCCGGGCCGACAGGGGCAACGCCCCCGGAGCCAGCGGCTCTGGCCACTCGGGCAACCGAGCTTTGGCATTTTGATGCTTCCAGATTTCCCAATCCATGAAGATTATCAGGGAGTTGAAACTTTCTTGAGCTTTCTGTCCTGCAGTCCAATGAACTTCTGGACGTATCATTTTCGGATTCCTTCCTGTAAACATCTGAAGCACATGATTAAAAGCTGAGACGGAAGAATCTTAATCACACTCTGATTGTGCAGATAATTGTTTGATCATAACTTTCAATACATGATCTCAGAATGGTGGACAAAAGAAAAATGGAACAAACATTTTAATTACCTAGAGCAACATAATCGATCGTGCCTCTTATTCCAACTGTGGTCAGTACGAAGGGTGTCTCCGGGAAAGCAATGATCCTTGATTTTTAGCTCCCCCTTATTTACCTTAACGCTTTGATCTTTACTTATTCATCCTCTTCTCTCTCTCTTGTTTTCTGTTTTGTTTTTGGTTTGCCTCTCTCTTGTTGGTTTCTGCATGTCTCATCTGTAGCCTACCCCAACTTGGTTGGATGAAAAAGGTTTTGTTGTTGTGGGAAAATCACCAGGAAGTACTGGACTTTTGTATTACAACATACCTTAAATCTGTTCTGTTTTTAAATTTTTTCTGCTGTTCGGCAGTTCCAGAGTAACATAGCTCAGAAATGTATGCAAACAGTAAATTTACCTTTGGTTATCCAAGGATCATGTCCGTCGCCTTGGTTTCTAGTTGTTTGTATGCCGCATGCATAGTTTGAGTTTGTGACACTCTGGATTTGATTTGGTGGACCCATTTGCTTAACGAAACTGATGTAAAAAAGTGTGGATTGCCAAGGAAAAAAAGTGACAGAGTTGAAGCTCATGTGCATCTTTAGTTATTTCAAATAATTGACGACCTGCGAGGGCCTTGCTCATTTTGAAGTTCTACTTCTTTGCTGCTGTTCCAAGTCATTTCAGAACTGCTCCCTATTCCATTATCAGCCACAAGAGATCTGGCAAAATTGAAGTATGAATCTCTAATACTATGCATCTTAGTGGCAACATCATGCACCGGTGTCCGGTCTCTTGGTTGTTTCTTCAAGCATGATATACCGAGCGCAACAACTGAAATCAAGCAATCCTGAATTGCACTTCTTGCTGTGTTGTCGTGGATGTCTTGGTGCAGCCACATTGTTGAATCAATTATCTCCCAAATTCTCTTTATACATGCATCCTCCGAAAGCTTATGGAGATCCAATGTTCCTTGAAACATGTCATCTGTTGGACACCTTCCAGTAAACATCTCAACCAGGAATATGCCAAGGCTATAAGCATCTCCAAGATTTGAGATGGAAGAACCTTCACCATACTCTATAGCGCACACACACACACACACACACATATATATATATATATATATATATATATATATATATATATCCAAAACAATTGTGGATAGCCTCTGCCACCACATTTGAATTTCTGATTGCTTGTAAGCTGCCCACTTTGCTGTCAGGACTTAGAAGTTCACCTCTCCGCACCGTTTTATCTTTGCTGCCTCTTTGCTTCTCAGTTGACCAGTATACAGTCTGAAGGTATTCAAAATTAGGTCATTTCGTGTACCTTCAGCTGTTATTGTTGTTCCGGTCTGGACGTTTCAAAGAGTGATCATGCTGGG
>LAPY01000490.1:96325-106611 GCA_000970635.1 Eragrostis tef | reverse complement strand
TATATATATATATATATTGATCAGTATGCCATATTTATATAGGATCTGACAATAATAAATAAGGAGAAAAAGGAACAATTCAGTTACTGGAGCAGCAATGGAGCCTCTTATGCCAATCGTGCTACTAGAACTTTGCAGAGCTTTACTTGCATTATCTGGAAAGATTCTAGATATGCATATTAACAATGAAGCCAGAGCTGCAAGTTTACATTCATCCATCCATATTGTTTCAGCTAACTGATGTGGAGCTCTAGTTATTCACGGTTATTGCAGCTAGGTGCAGAGTTATTGCTATTCTGACGCGGCAACAGATCTGACAAAGATGAGGTATGAATCTCTGATAGCATGCATTTTAGCGGCTGCACTCTCTATCAGTGTCCTCGCTTTGGGTTGTTTCTTCGAGCAGGATATCCCAAGAGCAATAACCGACACTAAGCAATTCTCAGTTTTACTTCTTTTAGTGTTGTCACAGGTGTCTGCATGCAGCCACATTGTTGAGTCAACTATCTCCCATATTCTATCAGGAAAAGCATCCTCTGCAAACTTGTGCAGATCGAATGGACCCCTGAACATATCATCAGTTGGGATCCTTCCTGTAAACATCTCAAGCAGCAATATCCCAAGGCTGTAAACATCACCAAGAGTTGACACAGAAGAACCTTCACCGTACTCTACGATTTCAAAAAAGATCATATCGATTAGTATGCATACATATGCAAGAGCTAGGAACAATGTGGAAATACCAGAAACCAACAGTTTCAGTTACCTGGAGTAACATAACCAATCGAGCCTCTTATTCCAATTGTGCTGTTTGAGCTTTGCAGGGTTTCACTTACACATTCTCGAAGAACTCTTGATATCCCAAAATCTCCAACTCGGGCACTCATGTCTTGTGCAAGAAGGATGTTGCTTGGCTTGAGATCACAGTGAACAATTGGTGGCTGGCAGTGGTTATGAAGATAGTCTACTGCATCTATGATGTCGACTGCAATGTCTAGCCTTTGTTCTAGACTTAGAGTTTTTCTCAGAGTGCCCATATCGGATTTCGGATGAAGCCAATCGTTTAAGCTACCATTGGGCATGAACTCAAACACCAATGCCTTGAAGTCTTGACCTTGGTGATTGATGCTTGAGCAGCATGTAATTATCTTTATGAGACAGCGATGACGCACCCTTTTCAGTGCCTCACATTCAGCCAGAAAACTTCTATTATATCCAGATTGTTCAGGATTGAAAACCTTCACAGCAACAGTTTCTCCTCCTTGAAAGGTGCATCTATAGACCGCTCCAAAGCACCCTTTACCAAGTAAATTTACTTCTGAAAATTCATTAGTTCCATTTGCTAGTGCATGGTAGGAAACTCTCTGGTAGTGCTCCTCAGTTATTGGTGCCAGGAACGAGCTCTTCCGCCTTATTCTTAATTTTTTTACTAGTTGAAAGAGTGCAATGGCGATAGTTAAGAACAAGACTGCGCCGCTTACTGCCAAAGCTACTGCAAGATACTTCAGCCACCTTGTTCTATTCTTTTTCACTGTGTTGTTTTTGCATTGATCTAAATGAAGCTGAGGTATTCCACCACAAAGCTCACTATTTCCAGTGATTGAAAACTTGGTTGTATTTCTAAAAATGCCCTCTTTTGGCACTTCGCCTTGCAAATTATTGAAGGATAGGTCCAACTCTGACAATGATGTCATGTTTTCCAAAACTGCAGGGATCGGCCCTGACAAATTGTTGTGCGCAAGATACAACAGCTGCAGGTTTTTGACGCTGCCAATGCCATCAGGAATAGTGCCAGACAACTTATTCATTGACAGGTTGAGTGTGCTCAGTCCCTTTATCTTCCATAGAGATTGAGGTATAATTCCCAAGAATAAATTGCTGTCTAGCTGAAGTTGTTGTAGCACGGTACACTCCCCAATACTATCAGGTATTTCACCGGACAATCGGTTTCCCGATAGAACCATATTGTTGAGGTTCCTCAAGGTACCAACTTGAGAAGGAATGGACCCCGACAATGAGTTGTATGATAAGTCCAAGGAACTAGAAAGGAGTGTTAAATTGAAAATCTCTATGGGAACCGAACCATTCAGGTGGTTAGGTGGTTCCAGGATAGATCAAGACAACTCTGACAATGATGTCATGTTTTCCAAAACTGCAGGGATCGGCCCTGACAAATTGTTGTGCGCAAGATACAACAGCTGCAGGTTTTTGACGCTGCCAATGCCATCAGGAATAGTGCCAGACAACTTATTCATTGACAGGTTGAGTGTGCTCAGTCCCTTTATCTTCCATAGAGATTGAGGTATAATTCCCAAGAATAAATTGCTGTCTAGCTGAAGTTGTTGTAGCACGGTACACTCCCCAATACTATCAGGTATTTCACCGGACAATCGGTTTCCCGATAGAACCATATTGTTGAGGTTCCTCAAGGTACCAACTTGAGAAGGAATGGACCCCGACAATGAGTTGTATGATAAGTCCAAGGAACTAGAAAGGAGTGTTAAATTGAAAATCTCTATGGGAACCGAACCATTAAGGTGGTTCCAGGATAGATCAAGATGTACCAAATTACCTAGCTTCCCTAAGCTTGCTGGAATTGGCCCCTCCAGTTTTGCATGATGTGCATCTAATACATTCAATTTTGATAGGTTTCCGATGGATGAAGGTATGAGGCCGGACAAGTGGGTATTGAATAAACCTAGCACAACCAAGTTTCCTAGCTTGCTGATGCTCTCTGGAATCACTCCAGACATAGTATTATTTGCCGCACTAAGGAGTTGAAGTCCGACCAAGTTGTCAATGGCTGTGGGGATGCTTCCATAAATCCCAGTGTCGTCGAACTCGAGGACCTGTAGGGTAGTTGAGAGATTCGCTATTGAGCTTGGAAGCTGCCCAGTGAAATGGGCATTGCAAGAGAGTACTAATCGCCGGAGCTGGCTGCAGTTTGACAAAGAAGTGATAAATTCCCACCCCTCCCTATCGTCAGCTTGTAGGTTGTTCTCACGCAGATATAAATCTTGCAAGGAACCTAGTCTTCCTACTGTGTGTGGCACATATCCATTCAAACTATTTGCTCCGAGGTGGAGTCGATGCAGTGTTGTGAGGTTGGAGAGTGAACTGGGGATGGGCCCGGTAAACTGGTTCGAGAATAAATCAAGCGTTTGGATGCTGGGAAACATGCTGCCAATATCAATAGGAATGCCTCCATGAAGCATGTTTCCCTGTAGCTGCAACGATTGCAACGAGGATAAGTTGTACAAAGAGAGTGGGGGCTCACCAGAGAGGTAGTTGTACGCGAGGTCAAGGGACTGGATGATCAGGATGTCCCCGAGGTTAGGAGGGATGGTGCCTTCTAGCTGATTGAACCCGAGTTCCAGGACAATAAGTGATGATAAGTTTCCCAGTGACGCCGGGATGGTTCCGGTCAGGTTGTTTTTTGCTAGGCTGAGAAGTCTCAGGCCCATCAATTTGTCGCCGATCCCTGAGGGCACACGCCCATGCAGCTCGTTGAAGTGGAGTAGCATCGTCTTTAGGTTGATGCAAGAGGTCAAGTTTACGGGTAACTCGCCGGAGAAGGTGTTGTGGCTCAGGTCGAGAACATGGAGGCGACGAAGGCGACCAAGGCTAGCAGGGATGTCCCCGCTGAACCCATTGGAGCTCAGGTTGAGAGTCCTGAGTGATGACAGGTTGCCGATGGCCGGTGAGAGGACACCAGTGAGCCCGTGAGATGGAAGGCTGAGTGCCACCACTCGCCGGTGCCTGCCCCGGCACCTCACCCCCTCCCAGCTGCAATATTCGCCTGTGCTACCGTTCCATGAAGCAAGCGGGTCTTCATGCCCGCCGCTTATGGCTGCGGCCTTGAAGGCGAGCAGCACGGCCTCGTCGATGGCATGTGCGTCCGATATGGACATGGCGGTAGATAGCGTCAGCAACAGCAGCAGGCTCGGTGACCACATAGCCATGCCGGCCGGTTGCTTTAAGTGCGTTGTGGGCTTGATACTAGTGTTGTGTGACAAGTACTTGCAGCTTGCTGAATGCTATTTAATATTTATATATACGGGGGCAGGTCATAATGCACCACCGCGGCATGTGTCGTGTGGTTGCCAAATCGACGTGGTCAGTACGTCGCGTTTACCTGACTGTGAGTCGTTACCCTTCCAAAACGGGGAAACGATATGCCGCAAAGGAGAATGGCACTCGGAGATTGACATCTGCTTCAGGCCTGCGACTTTTATATCTGTACTTTGATGGAACACCAACTAGAAATTCATGGTCTGATATTGATTGGTTGACGCCTCGAACATTCTTGCTGCAGGTTTTACTTTCGGAGGTCTTTTCTGTTACTGTTAAACCTATGTATTTGCTCCTCTTTCTTAATGAATGGCAGTCCTCCTGCTTTCCGTTTGTCAGATGCTCATCTCGATCTGAGCGCAAATCCATGCCGGTCGATTGCCCTGGTATGCAGTGGCGGTGGATGGGTAGATGCTGGTGGTGTTGGGTAACAAGAGCAGGCAGCATTGATGCTAGTCACACTGGACCCCGTTATCCTGATCATGCACCAGCACCACCGAGACATGTACTCGTGTGGTTACCAAATTCAAGTTTTCATCAGGACTTCGCGATTACTCTTGACTGTGAGTCGGTACCCTGCCACGTGAGGAAACATACATTTACAGGAGTGTCACCTCCAGGCCTACGATTTTTATCGCCCTGTTTTGTTTCTATCAAGTTTTTCTGGTGCTTCTAGTTGCGTAACATCCCATCTGGAAGCTGAAATTGTTGAACTGTAGTGGTGCTTGATTGAACCCAGAGTGGAAAATTCATGGTCTGATACTGATTTGTTGACGTACGAGTAGAACTTTCTATTGGCATCAAAGTTAACTAACGTTCGTAGCGAGTCAAGAAGAGCACATCCCTCTAGTGCCGGTCTTGTTCTGCCGAGACTATGTCCGGACCTCATCGAGAAATCGTGGCATGCAAGCGTTCAAAGGAAACAAACTCGTGGGTGCAGGACCGATCTGACGCCGATATCTCACTCCAAAAAAGCAACGATCCAGGCCCGTCTCTGAAAGAGGAAGAATAAGAAAATCTGCTTGACAATCTGATTTGAATAAAAAAATGGAATATATCATGTTCCTACCATCATCTCTAACCCAAGGTCCCAACCTGCTGCTGGCGATATATACATGTAAATTGTCATTTGATTTCAGTGGCGTTAACATGCAACCTGAACCCTGTACACCAGAACCATCGATCAAGTAAGATTGATTGATTTTATGGCTCTCACAGCCACAATCACATTTTTTCTAGCACAGTCACAATAACATTTGTAGCGCTGATTCGCACTCGCAAAAGCATGAGTTTTTTTTTTTTTTTGGAGGAACGCAAAAGCATGAGTTGTATTCCAATGGACCGGGAGGGCCACCTTGCATAATGAGACGGGCCAGTCCCTCCCGTGCACGAAACAAGCCATTGTTTTCGGCCTTTTAGAGGCCCAATTTATCGTTGTCGTCTTCTTCTCCACCAGTGAGGGCCCTCTCGATCTCGAGCTCTGCCAACCCGCTGCATCGCTGACCATCATGACCGAGCTTCTTCGTCGACGGCATGTCCGAGGAGCTCGATCGGCTCGTGCTCACGGGGGAGCTTGCCAGGCACACCATCTCCGAGGGGGCCAAGGCCGCCACCAAGATCGCGTCTTATTAGGTTAGTAGTAAGCAGTTGGGTGTGTTGGAACCTATGGCTCAGTGTATCTGGTAGGTGGTGGAATGGAACTGTGGTCGGTAGGGATACTAGTATTTTGTGAGGAATTGTGGTGCTTGTGGAAAAAGTTTCCTCTTCGATCTGGAACCGCAACGTTGCCTGTTGTAGACTCTAGTATTATGTACTTTTACGTCATTTTATAGAGTAGATCGTATGATGACCTGATTGCGGTATTGGATGTGGAATTTCTGCAGCCCCTTCTATTCCTCTCGCTGCTTGTCCGTGTCTCTTGCATTTTTGGGTTGACTTCTGCAAATTTACATCAGGTTAATTGTCCATATGTTTTTATATTTCTTTACTGGTTTGCCTGCAGAGGATGTGGACAGTAAATTTGCGCAAAATTAGCATTATGATATCTTGGGAATCAGTAATAATTAACTATGTGTACCTGTGCAATTCGGTATGGCCACTGATGTGTTGCTCTTGTGGAGCTTCAAGTTTTGACATCTATGGTAAAATTTGCTCACCACACTGATAATATTCCAGATAATAGCATAGCCAGGCTAACTGAAACATACGACATGCCTCACATGGGGCTTCAGTTATTTCAGGACCATGTTTAGTCCTCACATGGGGCTCTGTGAAGGCGTCTTTCTACTCTATTTCTGGCAGTGAGGACGGGTAATCTATGCTAAAAAAGCTAGCTGGCAACCATATGGTAAGCATCTTGACCAACCTTTAGGTAGTTGCATTTTCTTGGATTGATACGATCTTCTTGTGTGCTGTCATTGTGTTTTGCATTCTTATGATCATGATTACTCTCGACTAAGTTTTTCTGGAAACTTTCCTTGAGAGGTGAGATTCTATCCATTGCAGCTTTAATTATTTCTGGGATGCAAGCAGTAAACTTATACATGTGTACTGTGATTGTAAAATTTTATCCCATACATTTAATTTGGCAGTTTTCCATCAAAACAAGAGAGTTGCAGACGGCAGGAGGCCGCACACCTCGCTCGGCTCGTGTTCACGTGGGAGCTCGCCAGGCATGCCGTCTCCGAGGGGGCAAGGTCGCCACCAAGTTCGCGTCTTATTAGGTTAGTAGTAGCTAGGCTAGTAGCTGCTGGGTGTGTTGGAACCTATGGCTCAGTGAGTGTATCTGGTAGGTGGTGGAATAGAATTGTGGTCGGTAAGGATACTAGTATTTTGTGAGGAATTTTGGTGGTGCTTGTGGAACAAGTTTCCTCTTCGATCTGGAATCGCAATGTTGCCTGTCGTAGACTGTAGTGTATTATGTGATTTCTGTGACTGTCATTTGATACAGAGTAAGGTCGTATGATGGCCTGACTGCGGGATGGAATGTGGAATATCTGCAGTCCCTTCTATTCCTCTCGCTGCTTGTCCGTGTCTCTTGCATTTTTGGGTTGACTTCTGCAAATTTACATCAGGTTAATTGTCCATATGTTTTTATATTTCTTTACTGGTTTGCCTGCAGAGGATGTGGACAGTAAATTTGCGCAAAATTAGCATTATGATATCTTGGGAATCAGTAATAATTAACTATGTGTACCTGTGCAATTCGGTATGGCCACTGATGTGTTGCTCTTGTGGAGCTTCAAGTTTTGACATCTATGGTAAAATTTGCTCACCACACTGACAATATTCCAGATAATAACATAGACAGGCTAACTGAAACATACGACATGCCTCACATGGGGATTCAGTTATTTCAGGACCATGTTTAGTCCTTGCTATTATGAAAGTCTGCTCTGTGAAGGCGTCTTTCTACTCTATTTCTGGCAGTGAGGACGGGTAATCTATGCTCAAAAGGCTAGCTGGCAACCATATGGTACTCATCTTGACCAACCTTTAGGTAGTTGCATTTTCTCAGATTGATATAGTAGATTTATATACTGCTTAAAGTGTGATACTTCATGAATAATTACGGATCTTCTTGTGTGCTGTCATTGTGTTTTGCATTCTTATGATCATGATTACTCTCGACTAAGTTTTTCTGGAAACTTTCCTTGAGAGGTGAGATTCTATCCATTGCAGCTTTACTTATTTCTGGAATGCAAGCAGTAAACTTATACATGTGTGTACTGTGATTGTAAAATTTTAATTTGGCAGTTTTCCATTAAAACAAGAGAGTTGCCTTTACAACCAATGGAACATATGTGTTTGACTCTTTTTTGAAGTAGCCATTGTACTTGCAAACACATGTGATGTAAAAAAATGAAGGTAGCTAACGGAACGGTTGATGGAGCTCGAGGGTCATGTATAAATTTTTTTCAGTTATTTCAGGTAAGTGGTCATCTGCAGGCACCATTCTCTCGTTCAGCTCTATTTATTAACTTTTGTTGCAATCACTTCAGAGCTTTTGCTGGTTGCAACCCCTTCAGGATCCATTAGAAGAGGTTTGGCTAGCCAGAGGTATGAATCCCTGATAGAATGTATCTCAATGGCTGCATCATGTATCAGTTTACGCTCTCTAGGTTGTTTCTTGGAACAAGATATTCCAAGAGCCATGACAGAAACTAGACAGTTCTCAGTTCTACTTTTTGTGTAGCTATCATAGGCATCGGTGTGTCTCCACATATTTGTATCCACAATCTCCCAAATTCTCTCTGGAAGAGCATCATCTGAAAACTTGTGCAGGTCCAATTGTCCTTGAAACAAATCATCTGTTGGGCTTCTTCCGGTAAATATCTCGAGTAACAATATGCCGAGGCTATAAACATCACCAAGAGTTGAGACCGTAGCACCTTCACCATACTCTTTGAATGTGCAAAACATTGTATACATCAGTGTTCCAACTTTATAGAAGAACTAAGAATAATAAATAATGACCCAAACAATAACTTAGTTACCTGGGGCAATATAGCCGATGGACCCTCTTATTCCAATTGTACTGTTTGAACTCAGCAGGGTTTTACTTGCACTTTCTGGAAGAATTCTTGATATGCCGAAATCTCCAACTCGAGAACTCATGTCTTCTGCTAGAAGAATGTTGCTCGGCTTGATATCACAGTGAACTATTGGTGGTTGACATTGATTATGAAGATAGTCCAAAGCATCAACAATGTCGACAGCAATATCTAGCCTCTGTTCTAGGTTTAGAGTATCTCCCAATGTGGGCATGCTAGATTTTGGATAAAGCCAATCACTTAAGCTACCATTGGGCATGAACTCAAAAACCAGTGCCTTGAAGTCTTGACCTTGGTGATCGATGCTTGAGCAACAGGTGATGATCTTGATGAGACAACGATGGCGCACCATTCTCAGCACCTCACATTCAGCCACAAAACTTTTTGCAGAACTAGAATGTTCAATATTAAAAACCTTCACAGCTGTAGTAGTTCCTTGCTCTTGAAAAGTGCATTTATATATTGCCCCAAAGCTTCCTTTACCAATCAAATTGTCTTCTGAGAATCCGTTGGTTCCATTTGCTAACGTTTGATAAGAAACCCTTTCATACTGTTCCTCAACTATTGGTGGTAGGAATTGGCTCTTCTGCTTCCGTCTAAGCTTGTTATGGATAATCTTAATGAGTGCTATAATTGTAGCTAAGAAGAAGAGTGCACCAGTTGATGCAAGAGCAATTGTTAGATATTTCAAATGCCCTTTTCTGTTCATTTTCTCTAAATTTGTGTGGCATGGGGATAAATGAAGCTGAGGTATTCCACCACAAAGATCATTGTTTCCAAAGCCAAGGACCAATATGCTTGGTAATCTATTGCCGATATCAGCAGGAATGCCTCCATGAAGCATGTTTTCTTGTAACTGCAACCATCGCAATGAAGACAAGTTGTACAAGGAGAGTGGGGGCTCGCCGGAGAGGTTGTTGTAGGCAAGGTTCAGATACTGGATGCTCTGCATGTTGCCGAGGCTTGAAGGAATGGTGCCCTCTAGGTGATTCAAGGCAACTTCCAGGTAATAAAGTGATGATAAGTTGCCTAGCGATGCCGGAATGGCTCCGGTAAAGCTGTTATTATCAAGGCTTAAAACCTTAAGGCCCGTCAATTTGTCACCAATCTCGGAGGGCACATGCCCATGGAGCTGATTGTAGCGGAGGAATATGGTCGTTAGGTTGATGCAAGAGGTCAGGTTTACCGGGAATTCGCCGGAGAAGATGTTGCGGCTCAGGTCGAGGACTTGGAGGTGACGAAGGCGTCCCAGGCTAGCAGGGATGTCCCCTCTGAATCCGTTGAAGCTCAGGTTGAGAGTCCTGAGTGATGACAAGTTGCCAACAGCCGGTGAGAGGACGCCGGTGAGTCCACGAGATGCAAGGCTGAGCGCCACCACTCGCTGATCCCTACCGCGGCACCTCACCCCCTCCCAGCTGCAATATCCTCCTGTGCTACCGTTCCACGAAGCAAGCGGATCGTCATACCTGCCGGTGATCGCCGCAGCCTTGAAGGCGAGCAGCGTGGCCTCGTCGTCGGATCCTGCAGCCATGGGTGTCGAGATGGACATGGAAGCTGCTAGCGTCAGCAACAGCAGCATGCTGAATGAGCGCATAGCCATGACGGCCTGTTTCTTTGGTACCCGGTAGTCTTGATACTAGTGTGTTGGGAAACAAGTGGCCG
>LAPY01000490.1:34404-45249 GCA_000970635.1 Eragrostis tef | reverse complement strand
AGACGGCTTACACACCATTGTACGAGTTGTAGTTGTCTTGCAACTCATAAACATTTCTTTTCTCACATAAACATTCTTTTTTCTATTCATAAATTAAGAAAAGTTACAATTACTATGAGACAACTAAAACAATCATCTATTGTATGTGTGGTCTTATAAATCATCTTATGATTAGGTGTCATGGATGAGACCGTCTATAAGACAACACCATTGTACCTGCTTTTAGATACTTCGTATTTTTCTTGTAAGTAGTTGGCAGTAGGAGTTTAGGAGTCATTCTTTCTCTGTCTCGTCTTAGTCGAATGTAATTTTTGTGTTCCAGTTATTATACGATGTGTTATTTAAAGGGTTTCTTCCTCGCAAAAAGAAAATTAAAGGGTATCTTTAGCGCTGGTAGATGCTAGTTGGAGTTATTGTGAACTTGGTGGAGGACTCGGATTAGCGACAAAAAAAAAATCTGTTTATAACGGCATGGGATGCTGCTAGGAAACTTTAGAAAACCGTTCTAATCCTTTATCATACGTACAACAATGCTCCTAATCTTTTTATTGGAACAGTATTCCTGTCGTGTTCACGTTCTTTCATATAACTCGTGGCGTTTACGAAGCTGTATATCAGGTAATTTCTATGTATGAAGATTAATTATATTTGGGTGAGAAGGAATCGGACCTAGTCATTTTCGAGATGAGGGGAGCATCGAACCATATTCCTTGCCCATCCAAATTCCAAATCCAGGTGTCCTTGTATCGGCTTTATTCCTCTCCTATAACGCCATCACTGTTGCATCAGTCTATAACTATGATTATTCTTATGTTATATACTATTCACTAGTACAACTACCAACGTCCATCTAAATTATAAAAGTCTGCAACATACCTCAGCTCTCCAGTGAACAACAATACAGCAGAAGCAATGGCAGCGAGAGAAGGCTTGTCGCTGGCTGTGGCGTTGGGCTGCGACAAAGCTATTTTAGAGATTGATAATATCTCTTTGGTAAACTCGTTACGATCTGGAACACCTGATCGATCAGCGATTCGTGGATTATGTCAGAAAATCCAAGAGCATAGCAGGAGTTTTAGTTCTTTTGCTATTTCATTTGTAAGGCAGAAAGCAAACTCAGCAGCTCATTGCTGTGCGAAAATACCTACCGCTACTAATAGAGTTGTGTCTTGTGTTGTTTACACTCCGAACTGGCTAATGGGAGTTGTAACTAAAGATTGTAATCCTGCTGAAAGTTAATGAAAGCTCTTGTGTTTGCCTAAAAAAAAAACAATCCAATTTCCAGACGCATGAAATAAAATTATGTCAATAATCTATAAATAGGTTGACGGAATTCTGTTCAATCATTTGCTTTAGAATCTTGGTAAAGAAAATGTCAATCTCAATTGACTTTGTATCAGAAAACCTGTCAACCTCACAAGTCATAATTTTCTAAAATAGAGGCCAATGTCGACGTTGTTGTAGTTTCATAAAATGGACACAAACATTTTTGGTTTTTTGATACAATTATACAAATGGTTATAGTTTTATGGAATTTACTTTTACATAACAAATAAGGGTGATGTCGTCCCTTCGATTCCGGATATGGTCCGTCAACTTCACCTGCTGGATCTTGCGTGCATGCATGGCACATTTTCCGTGCTCGACGATTTTTTTTCGATGGTTCCGTACTCGATGATGAACCCTCGAAAAGCGCGGATCTTCTTTTCTTTATCTTGTTTTTCCTCCTGAGAAAATGTTAATGGCACGGATCTTCGAGTAGATAAAAGCACATGCCTCGTCGGCCTCTCGCTGCTGCTGGCACATGAAATGCAGGACGGACGGTACAGCATCATAACGCATAAAAGGCTGTTCTACGCGACTGTCGGGTTCATAAACCCAGGACCATCGCACTCACGCACAGAGCACAGAGCGTGATCTGTAAATTTCAGCATGACAGTAACTAACTTTAGTGGAGTCACACAAAAAGGACTTGAACTGACATCTCTCTTTCAGCAGACGGCCACGTACATTCTTTTAGGGCCCAGGTCGTCTGCGAGTTTCTACTAAATTATTGGAGGATTTCTCCCCCTTTGGCGAACACGGTAAGAATCCAACAAATTCATATCATCTCCAATGTAAATTGTTTTTTCCTCTTTTGACTTACTGAGGCCCCGTTTTAAGATAAATGTTTCAGTTGCAGCTGGAATGTATCAGGGAAAAAGATACTGCATCGTTCGAAATGATTGCCAAAATAGCGTGAGCCTAGCAAATGTTGGCACGGAAAGAGCAATAACAAGGAAACAGGCGCCCTGACTAGATTTCGTTCCAGGAGAATTAGGGATGCTTTCCACATGCGATGGTTTCAACAAGGTAGGGCAAGCCATTAAACGCCGCAAGGCTCCACTCCGTTCCATTCCATGTGCAGCTCCAGCTACATGGCCCATGTCTCGGTCACTCACAGCTCACCTCACACCACCAGGAATTAAGCACTTTCAACTCGCCAACTGAAAAGACCGTAAAATTAAGGATTCAGATCAGAGTCCGCGTGCAATGCACAAGCACAACCTGCCAACCAAGAAGAGAGTTCTCGGTCATCGCTACTCGTCAGAATTCTGAACCACATATACGCAGTACATTGCTACTAGTACTAGTGTAGAATACGACATGCGAGAGCCACTGTATCTTGTGGTAGCAGGCACCAAACTGTCCTTGAGTTGCTGCGCATGGCGACAAGCATGGCCTTGAAGTGGCGCCTGTCTCTTTGGCACCTTGCTTGCTACGTAGGAGTAATGTACATACTTCATCATTGGAGGCCGGTGCCGTAGGACGGAGAATAAGATGCATGTTGATGTTGCCATTAGATGCCTGATGGTCATCGGTGGTTCGGCAGCTAGCATGGTTCCAGACTTCCAGCCTCTTCATCGATGTGGACTTGGCCGTCAAAGACGTTGTCGCAGCGATCCAATGATGAGCGGCTTGCAAGCTGTTCAAGATTAGGCTCGGGCTGTTCAAGATTTATGTGGCCATGTGACCGCAAACTTTTACTGATGGCGTGGGAGGTTTCTCACAGAGTAGAACCTTTGGTAAGCGGGCAGGGTATGGTAACTACCAATCAGTTATTCAGTTTTGGAAGACCTTCGAGAAAGGATAGAGTTGAACTACGCTGTGTACATACAGCCAGTTGGCAAGTATCATTTTTTTTTTTGGGAGTGGCCAAGCTTCACTCCCCTTCCCTATTGCCAAAAAACACAAGGCCACTACTTTCAGTCACATCAGCCTGATCGTCTGGCTGCTTTGCAGCTGCTGTTTTGCAACAGCTACAGTGTTTCAGTTGAACCCGAGCCACATGTGAACAGTAATCCTGCGTTCCTGCCAACCAAGAAGAGAGCTCTCGGTCATCACTCATCGCTACCCGTCAGAATTCCGAACCACATATACGCAGTACATTGCTACTAGTACTAGTGTAGAATACGACATGCGAGAGCCACTGTATCTTGTGGTAGCAGGCACCAAACTGTCCCTGAGTTGGTGCGCATGGCGACAAGCATGGCCTTGAAGTGGCGCCTCTCTCATTGGCACCTTGCTTGCTACGTAATGTACATACTTCATCATTGGAGGCCGGTGCCGTAGGACGGAGAATAAGATGCATGTTGATGTTGCCATTAGATGCCTGATGGTCATCGGTGGTTCGGCAGCTAGCATGGTTCCAGACTTCCAGCCTCTTCATCGATGTGGACTTGGCCGTCAAAGACGTTGTCGCAGCGATCCAATGATGAGCGGCTTGCAAGCTGTTCAAGATTAGGCTCGGGCTGTTCAAGATTTATGTGGCCATGTGACCGCAAACTTTTACTGATGGCGTGGGAGGTTTCTCACAGAGTAGAACCTTTGGTAAGCGGGCAGGGTATGGTAACTACCAATCAGTTATTCAGTTTTGGAAGACCTTCGAGAAAGGATAGAGTTGAACTACGCTGTGTACATACAGCCAGTTGGCAAGTATCATTTTTTTTTTTGGGAGTGGCCAAGCTTCACTCCCCTTCCCTATTGCCAAAAAACACAAGGCCACTACTTTCAGTCACATCAGCCTGATCGTCTGGCTGCTTTGCAGCTGCTGTTTTGCAACAGCTACAGTGTTTCAGTTATTTCTTCTGCAGCAGCTACAGTGTTCGCAGTTATTATTCTGCAGCCGCAGCTGCAGCATGCCAAACAGTCTCAATTATTGTTTGAACATACAAAGAGCCCGCTCTTATGGGCAAAGTTAGCCTCAGGTAGATCTGAATCGAGCACTAAATGGCTGCAAAATTGGGTGGAGAACGAAACAAATCTAGGAGGCCCACCAACCCATAAGAACTCATACCACTTGTAGTCGATGGAAGTCAAAGTACTTTCAAGAAGAATGTTGTTTAGGAGATTCAGGTAGGCAGTTGCACCAGCTACATTATGGGCAGCTAACTCATCCTCCTAAATCAAGAACCCACTGATTTTCAGTAGTTCATTAATTTGCAGAGCATTTTGGCTAAGGATGTCTTGACCTTAGGTAGGTAGACAGGCGTACACATGCCGCCGATAGCGATAGTACTAGTAAAGAGGATCAGGATCCTAGTGGAGAACCTATTGGTGGACAGTATTTAGTATATGAGAAACCTCAGCTGGATCTAGCTAGAGCAAGCACTAAATGTGCAGCAGAAATGGGTGGAGACTAGAGAATGAAATGGAACGAACATTAGTTGACAAGAATAGTGAGCACTTAAGCAGCCTTATAATTCATGTTGTTATTTAGAACATTCAGATGCCAGATGGTTGGCGCCAGCCTGTTCGCCTCGCTGCTTTGCAGCAGCTATAGTGTTTCAGTTATTTCTTCTACAGCTGATACGGTATTTTTGCAGTCGCTACAGTATTCACAGTTATTTTTCTGCAGCTGCAGCCTGCCGTACAGAATAGAAAGGATATAAATTGGTGAAGCATTGGTGCGAAGGTTACAGAAGTCTTATTGGCCACCTGCCTGTCCATCCAGCCTACAAATGGTTATAGAACTCTGCATGACAACCGAAACACAAAGTTTTTTTCTGGTTGCTAATGAAGGATAGGATGAATACAAGAGGACTGCTCAGAAAGCATATGGCATTGGATGACTATACTTGTGAATTATGCATTTTGCAAAAGGAGGAATCTCTCAGGCACTTGATTCTCAGGTGTAATTTTGCCAAAGCTTGTTGGCAATCAATTGGCATGTCTTTTAACAGGCATTTAACATGCCTGCAAATGATCTCGGTGCCGAAGAGGAAGCTGAGATTCAGCTGCTATATGGATGTTATGATCCTAATGTGCTGGAGTATCTGGATCACAAGAAACAATTGGATATTTAATAACGTAGACCCAACAATCCAGAGTTGCAGGGAAAATTTCTTCAAAGAGCTCTCAATAGTTATACATCGAGCTGGTGCCAAGAAAGCTGAAAAATTTCTTCAAGGAGCTCTCAATAGTTATACATCGAGCTGGTGCCAAGAAAGCTGAAAAATTTCTTCAAGGAGCTCTCAATAGTTATACATCGAGCTGGTGCCAAGAAAGCTGAAAAATTTCTTCAAGGAGCTCTCAATAGTTATACATCGAGCTGGTGCCAAGAAAGCTGAAAAATTTCTTCAAGGAGCTCTCAATAGTTATACATCGAGCTGGTGCCAAGAAAGCTGAAAAATTTCTTCAAGGAGCTCTCAATAGTTATACATCGAGCTGGTGCCAAGAAAGCTGAAAAATTTCTTCAAGGAGCTCTCAATAGTTATACATCGAGCTGGTGCCAAGAAAGCTGAAAAGATCAAATTATGGATAGAAGCCAATTACTAGATCTTTTTCTTTTCCTTTTTCTGCTTTCTTTCTTTGGTTTACCTTTGTATTTGAGACTCTGTTTTTTTATCTATTAATAAATTACTGTAGGGGGAGACCCCTCCAGTTTCCTTCAAAAAAAAAAGCATTGGTGCGAAGGCACAAGCAAAGCACTAAATGGATGAAAATTGGGTGAGGAACAATATAGATATGACTTCATAGCTGTCAGTAGCACATAAGTTATATTCCTGAGCAGGGATTGTAGCACATTTACACCATATTTTTTGTCACTAAGACATCTTAGTTGATACAAAAACGCACTAAACACGGTGTCCTAACAAGGTCAAACACATAGGCTTTCTCCAATATTATGCAAGTTTCTTTTGGAAAGAACAAAAAAAAAAGCAAAGGTAAAGGAAACATTTATCAACCATAGTTAGCAAAGCAATGATGTTTGCCTCTATTTGGTTTAGAACTATATAGTAGTTGCATCAGATGAAAAAGGTACATCAGGCTAATAGGAAAGGGAAAGAAAAATGCAATATAACTGTAGTGTAGCTGGTACATTCTGGGAGGCATTTAATCTATGGCCGCACGATTAGGTCAGATTGTTCTAAAAAAACAGTTAGGTCAGATCGAGTGATAAGAGGGGAATGTGGAACAGTAGTGAGTATAAAGTAGAATTAAACGCATCTGAAGCCACTGTTTCTGGAGTTACTGAAGAACAGTTGACAAGAAAGCAATATGCCTCTTGGAGCAAAGGTCTGAAGTAATGTCTGCCAACCGAAGCGAATCCAGCTGCAGCAGTCATACAAAGAGTATAATAATAATGAGCATAATAGGAAATCCTTCTGGACAACTAAATATAACTTTGTGATTCACCATTCAATATTGCTGGACTGAACATAATCTTTTTCTTTTCTGGTTGCAAGTGCCAGCAGTGCATAGCCCATAGATGTAGTCAAAGGACACAAATGAGTAAATACCCGAGAAAGGAAGCCAGAAATGCACATGCCCTTTTGTTCCTATTCCCTTTTTCCTATATAAGCAACTGAACAAACATACGAATTTATACAACAAATGTTGTTTGAACAAACACAATCCTATCCTAATCGTGAAAACAGAAAAAAAAATGAACAACAACACAATATGCCAGCAATTCTGCTACCATGCCTTCACTCACTATGAGTCCTTCGATGATTGGTCCGTCTCAGATTCTCCGAGATTGAGACAAGAAGATTCAGGATGTAATAGTAAACAGTCATGACACAGGTCATGACGAAGTTCCAGCAAGAGGAAGGCCAGTACCAGGGATACAGCAGCCGGAAAAACAGGCTTATAACATGCCTCGGGTACCTACCAATCTGAAACCAAGTAACAATCCATAAGCAAGCAGAAAGACATCATATTATCGTGCAAAATAGTAATGGAGGATGATGAAATGAACCATGTTGTCTCACTGTAACACAGCTATCTATTGGTGACAATAAGATACAACCATAGAAAAGCCATGATTGAGAGAGCGCTCTGCTTTTCTTTTCTTTTCTTCTTTTTGACGACCACTCTGCCTCTGTACATACAAGGCACATAGCCCAGTCGCCACATAACTAAAATAGTTTGGTAGCACAACCCGCAGTATATCAGCTATTAACATAGGCTTTTTGGCAGAGATACATCATGCCAAGGCACATGCCAATTCCACTGTACAGGTATAGTCGTGTAGACAAAAGGCATCATCAACATACATGTATTAAATATCATCGTATCATGCTTCATTGCATGCAAGTTACATAGCCAAAGGAATCAATCTAAGTGGATTCTTACGTATGCTAAGTATGCACATATGAGAGTACTCACAGGGAAAAGAAAATCCAAAGTATTCCAGGCTGCATGCCGCACTGCTCGTGTTGGGTAGGTAGGACCACCAGGAGAGGTGAAGCTGTAGAGGCAGGCCTTTAATCTAGTGCTTGTACTCATTCTCAATTCCCACCCTGTATGAATGCATTTATTTATTAATAAAACTTGACCTTGCAGTAGAGAATATAAATGTAAATCTAGTGCATGTTTGACTTCTTGAAACTTCTGCAGGCAAGTACCTTGAAGTATGGTCATGCGGGAGAGGTAATGCAACAATACGGGCTCGATTTTTAGCTTTTGAAGCTGCAGCATGGAATTTCAGTTAGATTCAGATGATAGTGCAACTCATTGTTGGAAGCATAGAAAAGCACATTTATTTCAACAAGAGAAATAACCTGATCAGTGAGTTCAATTACAAAGTAATCTGCTGGGCCACCAACCAAGAAAGAATTTGGGAAAGCGGGAAAATGCTCAAGGAAACTCGAAAGCAAGTGTTCTTCATATCAAACATGCAACCATTTAGTAGCAAACAATCAGCATTCAACACTAAGAAGAAGCAGAAAGGACAGGTACCTTGATCATAGAAGAACATGAATCTAGAGAGCAGAAGGAAAAGGTCTCTGCCAGTCTGTGGGTTAACAAGGGAAAGTAGCATTGGACACTATCAGAAGAGAAGGTACAGTCGAACTAAATGAAGATAGATAAGAACCTGTGATGATATTTTACTAAGTTGGTCAGGGACTAGAGCAACGTCCTCAAGGAGATACTGTTAAAGATAAAGTTAGTGCTGTGAATACATATGATGGACTAATATTAAAATGAAATCTATCTAGAAGAACCAAACATGCACTTACACGATACAAAGATCGAAAGTGTCTCGTATTTGTTTGTATGTCAATCCTATGGAAAAAACAATTTCATAAGGCACTGATAGTTTCACAACCAGAAGAAAGGTAAGGATACTAGGAACATGGTATTACATTCCCAACTGTTAGCAGCAAACAGTAAAACCCCATTTATAAGAAAAAAAATCCCATATTACAGGAAAAAAAGAAATGGTGTCGACTTTTATCACAGCAGCCATACCAAAATACATTTGTTGCACCTTGAACAAGGGCGGAGCTGTATCTTAGCGATATTTCCTTTCCATCAAAAAGGGCTTCAAACAACTGGAAAATGAAGTTGTGATTAATAAAATGAGGTAAGGATGGAATTACTACAGGGAAGAATCCTATGCAGTCAGAACGATAGAATAATCAATGAGATTGAACTGTATGTTGTCCCAGCCTGAAATTGACTGTTTTCTCTCAGAACACAATCCAGACTAATTTGTTTGAGTAGTTACTGGTGTTAACATGTTAGTTTGGTAGAATATCTTTCTCTGCCCAATCAATTAAATATGAGTATTACTGATAGCTTAGCCTCATAAAAGCACAAAAAAAAAAGTATTTTGGAGGAACACTGATTTATACTTGTGAAACACGTGCAGTTACGTGTGATGTAGCAAGACGTAAATTACTGAAACCGTGTACCCCTCATAAAAATCCAGTACAAAAAAATGTATTTTGGAGGAACACTGATTTATACTTGTGAAACACGTGCAGTTACGTGTGAGTAAATTACTGAAACCATGTATCCCACATAAAAATCCAACAAAAAACATTGAAACAGTGTTTTCTTGGTGCTTGAAGGACTAAATTAAAAGACATCAAGAAAGAAAAAAACAAGATTTCTAGACAATGAAACTGAGCCCGTACATATATCATATTCGGTTATTTTTTAGGTTTGAGTAACGTAGCATACCCATTTGTGGAAAAGAAGAGCAAATATATTGGCTGCAAAGGACTGGCTCCAGAGTTGCACAATCAACTCAAGTATACGCCTCCCTCTTTCAGGCACTCGAACAAAATGATTAGCAAGAATCTCATAGAAGCACAGCCAACCATCTTCTCGATCATTTACTGGAGCAATGCCGTCATCATTCTCACTAATAATCGCATCTGTTGAGTATAACACAGTAAATTCCCACAAGATTGAATCATTTGCGTATAACCTATCATCTGGGAATCTAAAACAATAAAGTCATCAGTGAATGCGTCCCAGATGATCTGAAAGAATTTTTCAGTGGGGAAGTAGCAACTAAAAAAATGGAATTATACAGCAACAACATTGTATTCAACAAAATCCTCATTCCGACAAATTCATCACTTCTTTCTCAAATCAGAATTCAATTAATTATTGAGCCAAATTTAGCTGTTAGCAATATCTTCCAATTATTCTGCGCATCCAGTAACTAATATTAATGCAAAAGAATAAGACTACTGAAAATTAGCAGCCGAAACTATGCAAGATATGGCACCTCGAGCGCGATCATCCACCTTCAATGAGATATCAGCAAACAACTGCTGAAGTATCTGAGGACGCTGCGAGTTGGAACTCAGAGCCTGCGCAAAAAAATAGAAAAGGTACAGTGAAATAAGTGTTACAGGTCAACTCAATTGCATTAACCACTTAAATTCGAATACAACACATATCATTTTAAGTGAAATTTACTTTCAAATGCACAAAATCGCCACATTTTTGCTAACAAACCATCGTACTATGAAAGAGGGAAGACCAAGAAAAGTATAACGGTCAACATTACACCAAAAAAAAATTTGCCGCAACAGACCAAATTCCCGACATCTAAGAAAAATTCAAAAATCTTTGACGCCCTTGTGGCGTATCAAAATGGGTGTACTCTGCACAAGAAGCACGACTGCACGAGCAGGCCCCTAAGCCGCCCTTTATCGCCATTTACCGGGGACCACATCACTGCCTTACCGAGGTGCACCTGCATAACTCGTCTACAGTTAAAGCAACACCAATCGCTCCGCCACCCTCGAATTCTCCGCGAAGGCGCGAGACCACATGGTACGCGACCAAACGAGGTTCAAATCACCCGGGAGAAACACAAATTAACGGAACATTTAGCAACCCTAACCGCACCAGGGACGAAACAGACACCGCAAAGGCGCCACCTTTACGAATCGGATATCCCCTCGCGCGAGGAGAAGGAACGGACGGTACCTTCTGCAGCTTGCGCTCGATCTCGAGCGAGAGCGCCTCGAGGCGGTCGGCGGAGCTCCGGCTCCGCATGGCCGCCAGCCTCCCACAGCCCCGCGCGCGCGCGGCCGGAGGCGATCGCCCGAG
>LAPY01000490.1:21166-32077 GCA_000970635.1 Eragrostis tef | reverse complement strand
CTGTAAATTAAGCGGTGGAATTGGTCCCAACGAATTGTACGAGTTTTTTTTCTTCCTTTTTCTTCCGTGTTTGATGGATGGATCGATATGGATGCGGGGACCGGGATCTGGTGCACCCGTCGCGGCCGCTGACACGTGTGTGCCCTCGTGCCCTGCTGGCCCCCAGCCGCTGATGAGCGAACCATCCAGAGTTCCAGACCCCGTCGGAGCTGAACTGGAACGGAAGCTGCTATCGCTTGTGTCATAATAAACTCATAATCGGGTGTCGTCGCCCGTCGGCGCCGACCGCCGCGCGTCGTGCGACTCGACGGCGACCCGCCGTTTGGCGCGAGCGGTGCGTCGTCACCTCATGGCGTTGGGCCACAGAGAACCTGCAGGTCCCAGACAGAAGATCACAAAAGGCCTAATGAAGAAAGCCTGCTTTAAGGCTGATTCGTTCGATGGGCCTCTTTGTAAAAACAAGCCCATCTAGTAAAACAATTTCAGACCAAATTCAGGAAGAACTATTTTCTGTATATCACTCGACGTCAGTGTCATTGTCTCCACTCCCCTGTATCTCAATACTTCTCGAAGTCCTATTTATTTCTTGCTTGCTGTTTTCTCTACCAAGCTAACAGTCTGTTTGTAGTTAACCACAAAAATGTCAAATTAGCAGTCTGCAGTGTGTCACAAACAGGATTGGCCTTTTGGCCATCCAAAAGATGTTGAAGCCGTACAGAAAAAGCGATGCACGAACATCAATGCCGCTCTCGCTGCTGCTGCCTTGTAAGATGATGCTGATAACATGGAGCACGACAAGCTTGAGTTTCGGGCTGAAAACTCCCTTCGTTCCAACGACACAGATTTGCCGTCTGTTGCGCGAGGGACGCCAAATTTCACACCATGAACGTCCCAGGCATCAGAATCTTTATGGAAAGCAGTTCAGAAACAGTCACTACCCCTGAATCTAGTCTTCTGTAGTTTGTCAAGCACGAGAGGTATCGTAATTGTTGTTGTTACAGTGTCTGAAGTTTTTTCTGTCAGCAATGCCTTAGAAAATTTTATCTCATTTGCTGTATCGTGAATATCAGTTCAACTTTCGGGCTTTGACTATCGATCCTTATTCAGGGAATACTTCTTAACTGTACGTGTTTGTAATCTCCATCAATTCTTCCTAGAGCTCACCTGGTTGTGCGAACATTGACATCTGAGCAGATAAGATAAGGTACCCGCAACACCATCCACCTTGCCAAGGTCAGATGCTGCGTCGCGCAACACAGGATTGATTCTTGTTTCAGGAACGAACGGCCATTGGTACCTGTATCAGGAGGATTGAACCGAATCAGTATCCATCTATGTCACCGGCGCTAATTTACCCCGGCCACTCTGTAGTGGCGGCATGAATGGCGTACGTCATTCGGTGCCGTATCCCTGACGGCACGGAGGCGCGTCGCGGGGGAAGTCAGGAGAAAAAGGGTGAGAGGTGACATTGAAGAGTAGCGGGCCTCCATCCGCGACGACTGAGGTGGCCACCGCCATCGCCGGACGGGAAGGGGAGCCGTGCCATGTGGGGAGGAAGCGCGAAAGGACCGCATTGTGAAATAAGTCTCCGATTTAGGAGGTGATTTGTAAATTTTAGATCGCCACTGTTAATCACTATCTAAATATGAGGTTTAAATGTAAATAAATGGATCGCTACTATTAATCGCGATCCAATTCAGAGGTTATCTGTAATATTGACAGAGCGCTCTCCGAGAATTAGCCGGGTCGCCGGCGCCGCCGCTACAGCCGCACCATGGCCAGCTCCGAGCTCCCCTGACTAGGCATCGGTGCCGAGGTCACTCCGTTTCATGCCCCACCAGACAAAATCCATCACCAAACTCTCTCGCACCTGCGCTCGGACAAGGACAGAGGGAGGCGGCGGCCATGGACCTTCGAGCTCGATTTCAGGCGCCGCGCTCGCCAATGTGCGGGCTAGGACGCTACGGGAGGAGAACGTCGGGCCGGCTAAGAGGGGCGAGCATGGACGGACCTGGCCTTGGAAGAGCAGAGCAGGATGTGAGCTAAACGAAAAAAAAGCACAGCAGGCTGGTGAGAAGAACAGAGCGCTATGCTCTGCTAGTGCTACCCTCCTCTGCTTTTCCTGGTATACAATCTTTGTGCCATGTACTGTGATCCGAGCAAAAATGTACCACCAGATCCTGGCGGTCGCTGCTGGTTGTGTGTGTTAATTGGGCCCCGTTTCTTAAGAAAACATGAGCAAAATGGATCAAACTTCAATCAAACGAGTCAAAATCCTGCTCGAACAGATTTAAGGTTCAGTCCTGATCTAATTTACTCATAAACTTCATAAATAAGTTATCTAGTACAAGTGCTTCCAGAAGCAAACAAAGATAAGAGAGAGCGTAGGTTTCCAGAACACAAGCCCCCATTAATAATGTCGTACCATTTGCGACGTCTATAGCCTTTGGAATGCAAGGAATAAATTAACAGAGCATCTTAAAGCCATTCAGGAGGAGTCGAATTTCATGTGAGATGATGAGTCATGGTTATACGTATATTATATCATCAAAATATGTATGATTATGTAGGCAGTGGCCGTGTGGACGCGGAAGGTCAAATTAAATAACCATGATCTGCACTTATGTGAATACAATGACTAAGTTGAAACTACCAAACAAATTTAATGGCCATCCGCTGCATTTGGCCGTATATGTAACACAAAATGCACGGAGTATTTTGTCATAGTCTTTTGCCTTGTTTTTGTCTACGGGTTATTTTGTGATGGTCTTTATCACTGACGATTCAACGAAAAATAAAGTGAGTGCAGATTGCATGAATGTCATGCTCATAGCACCACTCATGGTTCCTATGTGTAATAGATAGCCCAACAACTTTGTAGTACTAGTAAACTTGCATGCATATCTGCACGGTAGAAAAGGTCATTTTTCCCAACCCAGATGCATGATGTGCATGTATCCTGTATGCACAAGGTATATATTATTGGAGCGGTTTCTGTTTCACTACCGGTAAAAGGCATAATCCTCATGTTACGAGACCCATATTGTGCTTGCTGCTTAGTCTAGACAATGACCCAGCAATATATATCGGCTTATGGATCACTCTGAAATATATAGTTGGAGAAGATGAACAAGACCTCTGTCCATAAACAACTTAATTTGAGCTCAGAGTTATGGTGCCATTATATTCGTATGGATCCTTGAAGACTACATGTAGATAGAGTATGAGATGTTAGTGGAAACTGAAACTCCCCACCTCACCTCACGCTGCAATTAATAACTGTGTAAACGAAGCCAAGTGATACTGAGAGGTGTCATTACCAGGGTGACGAAAAGAGGAATACCATTTACAAAAGTAGAGGATCTCAATCCTACTTAGACAGCCTGCGGTGGCAGCACCACCCCGCAGACCAGCGTCAGAAACATGACACGCATTGGATCTATCGGCTTCGCCACGACGTTGATCAGTGGACACATAATATCATTTTGTTCTCGTGTTGTACGTTGAGGAGGTGGGAGATGGTCGTGCAGCAGTCGCTCCGGTTGCCGGTCGGACGCCGTCAGGAATGCTGCAGCACGGCATGAGGGCAGCAGGGGAACCGGGCTGTGAGCTCGTCCATGGCCGCCGCCGCCCACATCATCATCGTGGCCACATGACAAGCATGAGGGCGACTCCCGTCGGCAAGGATGCTTGCGCCATCTCTACTGCTGTTCAACTCAGTGTAACGTATGCCTGGTGTACGCTGCAAGAATGATTTCCATTTTGAATCATCACCACAAAGGTCGTGGACTGGAGGACACTGTTCAACTACACGATCCCATCCCATCTTGTGCTTCTTGTCAAAACAATTGTGAAAGTCGCCTTTCCATGCGCGAGTTCCAGAAATAAACAAAGTTAGTAGTGTCTCGCCAAAAAAAAAAAACAAGGTAGTAGAGTGTTGGGGAGACGTAGCCAGCGAGGAATTGTCGAGACTGTCAGCATTCACAGGGAAGCAGCAAGTCGAAGATGCAAAGAACGACGATCCAAGCCACGGCATAATAGCGACGCCCAAAGCCCAGAAGGACGTTAGGGTTTCGTCGCCTCACGTTAGGAAATGACACTTTTACCTTTTTGATATTTTTGTACAACCGCCGATATGTGTTTGTACAAGCGATGGATTCCTACGCGTCAGATCCATCACCATTTCACAATCGCTCGTGTTCGGGTGTCTTGGCTATTGCGATGGTAGCCTAGGCCCTAGATCCCAACATAGAGCATTTTCAGACTAGCGAAGCAACATAAACGTGAACAACTTCGTCCCAGCACATGCCCCTATTAATAAAGCTATGGTTTTTAGCATCAATATTAGCATCATTAGTAGTGGTATGTTTTTTTAATGTTTCTTTCACTGCCAACAAGGGAAGATATATGGTCAGCTCATGCCATCCTGAACAAGTAGGAAACCGTTCCTGCTAGTATATTATAGGTTTCGAGATATCCACACATTTTTTAGAAAAAAAAGATAAGGATTTACATAGATATGAATAGACTGAATTTTAGTTATGCTGTCTCGCGAGTGAAGCTTCATTTGGCACTCTGATGATGTCAGGTTCACTATATCGTGGCTTAGTTGACAATTCCTCAAAATGCTTTAGACATAGCCCAGCGATCCGCCACATAACCACTGAGGTACATGTGCACGCAATCGCCTCTGGACTCATGTCCTCAGCCCAATCCATTCATCCACCATCATCCATCATTACTTGTATTTCCCCAAATTATTCCTCAATATTAACCTTAACCTGTAGTTCAAATCATCTATCTATTGGTGAAGGCTCACCCTAAGTTGCAATCTCATAAATATGGCCACTGTGGAAAGGATGGCTTTTTGACACAACAAGTGGTTTGGAACGTCTACCATATCTTCCCATATGTGAAGACATGACAATCTCTAAGTTAATAATAATCCAATAGTGCACAAGAGCTAAAGAAAGAAGATAGGCGATATATGGTCAATCGGTGTGTGACTTGCCTTCTTGCTTGTCGGCGTTCCACTCCACAACTTCAGGATTCTGCCCCTCTCCTACACTAGCCCCCGATCCGAGCTCGTACACGTCACGATCTAGTATTGAGTAAGAACAAGCTATAATAAATAACTACTCTACAAAGAACCAGATGAAACTCCAAAGAAATTCGGAATATTCAGTTATGAGTTGAAATTAGTTTGTCAAAGCATGATGCACTGAAAAGAAACAGATTTGATAAATGCTTGATGCATGTATATGCGCTGTACTGTAGCATTTCAGAAATACTACAGTTTGCTTTCCTCACAATAAAGTTCTTATTTGCAGGTCATGCTTATGCAGGACTGTGAATGTAAATAAAATGGTATGAGCTCTCATAAGACTAACATCAACCCTCATTGATATAGACTTAGCTAAGTTTATTTAACTACATGCTACTGACAGTACAAGGCTTCAGATTGGCATGGCATGGTCGATGAGGCAAGAATGCACCTACAGATTATGATAGCATGCACCATATATGAAGGTTAGAATTATTTTACTACCTGGTTAAGCTAAATGCATATTTAGTTAACTGAAGGTGTGCTCTGCTTGAGACCAGGGCCATTCCAATCTATACTGAATTTTAATCTAAAGCATCAGGATTGGAGCCTAGCTAAAAGAACAGTATATTCAGAAATTAGGTGGCATAGCTAGCTTAAGTTTCTAACTATAATACATGATTTTCTAGGCATTCACATACATAAGTATATATATAGTGCTCACGTCTGATCCTAACAAAAACTGGTAGCATGTAACTATCGAAAAGATTATGCAGCTCCGGTGACCCTCCTCTGCTTCTACACTGAACCTGCTCTGCTTTCCTACGCATAACTGAAAGTAAGCCCATGGTGTGACCCAACTAGTAAACTGGCTCTATTTTGTTTTCTGAAATATATAAACTAAAGGTGGTGCTAGAAGTAGATATCAACTCCAGTAGAAAGATGCTACTAATCAGTTGATTAGGTGCTGGTAACCACAGCACTAATTGCTATTTTATTTAGTACTCCTAAACATGCATGGTCACACGTGAAGGAACAAAAGCTAGTGAACTGCAGCTGGTCGATTGACTACAGCTACAATGCAAACTGCACTAGTGTCTCTCCGACTCCTCACATCTTGCCATGTAACTAATCAAGCAATCACTTGCATCACCCCTGCTATCCCCTCTAAGCCGTATAGACTGAAAACAAGAACTGAGAATACAGAACCACGAGCTGATTGTACAAAGCTACTAGCTTCGCCGTCGGTGACGGCAAGTCGGCAGCAAGCCGGAACAAGGATTTCTTAAAGGAGCTCAGCTGCTCTGATTCTTGGTCTAGTTGCCGGATAGGAAGCTCAAACGTACAGGAAAATAAAATCCAAAGCTTACCCTTTGCTACTTGCGGATGAGTTGCAGAACAAGAAAAAGGAGAAGTCTCTCGAACTGCAGCTAGGCCATGGCGTCTGCTCCAGTGGACAGGGAAGGGTGTTCTTGCATGCTGGCTGGTGCTGAGAGCTAGAGAAGAACGAAATGGGAAAGGGACTCAGGATAGAAGAAGAAGAGCTGCTATGCTCTGGATAAGAACAGAAGCTACTGGACTGTAGGCTGTGTTGTGTGAAAAGGAAAAATGTCTCACGACTATTCAGGGAGCTGCTAGGCTGCTAGGAATATGAGAAGAACATGCTTCCAGATATCTGATATTTGCCTACAGTTAACTCTCCTATTTCCTTATGATTGCTAGTGCATTCAGATTGCCAACTGAACAAGTGACCTCTCAACTGCATATGTATGCCACGACATGAATGCAATGTATATGAACTGATATTTAAATTATATACTGAATCATAATCTCCTATACTTATGTCACCTATGGAAATAAAGAAGTATTTAACTGAAGAAATGCAAATAAGCCAAAATGACTCCAAATAATTCAATGAACATATGCCATGCATGCTGAACATTAGGAAAAATAAAAATGATAAGAATGCATCGGCATGCCAATAAAATATTTCCTTGCACATTTTTGAAATTTGAGGATGTTACAATAAGTCCTGCACACAGCATGAATCACATATACAATTCGGTTCTTACGCGTAATACACGAGTCCAACTACTTTGCAGTAGCAAACTCGCATGCATATCATGGCACAAACGGTCATATTTCCCTTTTAACCTAGATGCATGATGTGCATGTGACCAAACCACTGGTAGAAGGCACAATCGTCATGTTACCAAACCCATGTTGTGCTTATACTTCTTAGAGAATGGCCCATCAATATAAATGGAACATATCGGCACGGATCATTCTGAAATGTAGAGTTGGAGAAGACACACAAGGCCTCTGTTGATAAACAACTTAATTTGAGCTCAGAGTTATTATATGGTGCCATTACATATATTTGTATGGATCTTTGGAAACTACATGTAGAGTGCGATATTAGTGGGAACTGAAACTAACCACCTCACATCACGCTGCAATAGCCAACCGTACGATACAAACCAAGCCGTAGAGAGAGGTGTCATCACCGGAGAAAACGTAGAACATGATTGGCAATACCACGCACACAAGCGATGAGAAGGTGCGTTCACTGAAGCTAGCTGTTGAGGAATCATGCCCATTCCTTACTTCCAGTGCGAATCCGATTCATGTCACCGACGATCACCGGGCACAGGCACCTAATTGTACCTCGGTCGCCGTGTCCTCTGTTGCAGAGTTAACCAAGCCGCGGAAGCCCGCGCAGCAGGTTCCCTGCGCCGAAGGCACGGCCTCATGCGTCCCTGCCAGGAGCTCGCCGTTCCGGCGAGCGAGGTGAGGCAGTCCGATCCCTAGGGTACCGGTGGTGACGCGTGATCTTCAATATTAGATTGGCTTATATAAATTGTTAGTCCTCCATGCATGCTTTGAGGAGGTAGCATAGGTAATTTCGATTTGTTAGAGAGGTTGCCATTCAGCTGCTGTTCTCTACATTAATTAGTTTAGCTTTCGATCATCAGATAGCGAGTTTGTTTTATATCTATCCGCTTCACATGAGTGAACATCTCTTTCGCCCCTTTTGATTTTGGCTGCGAATACATCCAATCAACACGTGTTGGTTCCATTTGTTGGTTCGTTCCGCATGCATGCATGCATGAACACTGGCCGCTCAGCCAGGACAGCTCTCTTTCCGACGATATAAATATTGTCGCTCCATAAATGGACAAAGTGGTGCCATTCCAATAGGAAGTTGCCACTGATTTCTAGTATGTGCGACAAAGGAATTCAAAGGAGCTATACGAAGTTATTACGCCGCTTCACATGAGTGAACATCTCTTTCGCCCTTTTGATTTTGGCTGCGAATACATCCAATCAACACGTGTTGGTTCCATTTGTTGGTTCGTTCCGCATGCATGCATGCATGAACACTGGCCGCTCAGCCAGGACAGCTCTCTTTCCGACGATATAAATATTGTCGCTCCATAAATGGACAAAGTGGTGCCATTCCAATAGGAAGTTGCCACTGATTTCTAGTATGTGCGACAAAGGAATTCAAAGGAGGATTGATGAAATTCAAGAAATGCGATGCCGGGACGTCAACGCGTAGTTGCTCCCTTGTGGAAACAACAAGCAAACTTTACACCATGAACGGCAGCATCAGAATATGTATGAAAAGCGGTTCAGATCGAAAGAGTTGGCTGCAATGGCGGATTCCTTCAGCCTTGCGAGGGATGCTTGATACAGCAGACACAATTCAGCACTACCCCTCAATATTTTCTACGTCTCCTTTGTGAAGCACGAGATATTTCGTTTATCGAAACTATGAGAAATGTACCGTGTATTTTTAGAGTTTAAAATGTACCGTGAATGTCGTTGTTTCGTTGTCTGAAGTTTTCTTCTGTCAGCAATGCCTAGACAATTCTCTCCTTTATGCACGTCTGCAGTATCGCGAGTTTCAATTCAACTTTCAGGCTTTGACTATCGATTCTTACCATCTCATTATGCAGGGAATACTTCTTAACTGTACTTGTTTACAATCTCCATCAATTCTTCCTAGAGCTCGCTTGGCTGTGCGAACATTGACATATGATCAGATGAGGTCCCCGCAACTCCTCGGCAACTCCGTACACTTCATCACAGCGTCGTTGGTGAACCGCCATGCCACCATGGCCTCACCATTGCCACGGTCGGAGGTTGCATTTGCAGTATCGCGCGCCACAGGATTCATTCTTGTTTCAGAAACGAACGTCCAATGGTATCTGCTTCATAAGGACGACCGAGCCGAATCAGTATCGATCTCCATCACCGGCGCTAATTAATTTACCTCGGTCATGCCGCGGCGGCACGGATGGCGTACCCCGGACGGCGCGGAGGCGCGTTTGCGGGAGAGGTCAGCAGGAACAGGAGAGGAGGTATCTTGATGAGTAGCGGAGCTCCTTTCGTGACGGCGAGGCGGCCGCGGCCATCGCCGGACGGGAGGAAGAGCCGCCGCCATGGGGGAGGAAGCGCGGAAGGATCATTTTGTAAAATAAATCTTCGATTTAGGTTTTTTTTATAAATATTTAGATCGCGACTATTTATAATCGTGATCCAAATTAGAGGTTTAAATATAAATAAAAAGATTGCGACTATTAATCGCGATCTAATTTAGAGGGTTAACTGTAAGATTGACAGGGTGCTCACGGAGAATTAGCCAGGTCGCCGTCGCCGCCGTCGCTACCCGTTTGCAAGTAGACGCCCAACTTCCCTGACCATATTGGCGGCGTGTTAATCCACAACTGTTGTGACTTTAATTGTGTTTTTTTCCAGCTACTTCATCTTCTTCTTTTGAACTCATCCGCTCAGGGATGTGTGTATGTACCATGCAGGGTCACTTTCTGATGGGATGCATACTGCACGTCAATGGCTGTTTACCATAATTACTCAACTCAGATCTAACGGATTGCCAATGATAGTGGTAACCTCTAGCCAAAAAGCTATGCCTGGTCTTTAAAAAAATTTCAGTCTTTCAAAAAAAAAGCTATGCCTGGATTGGATCTGGTAATTCACTTTGGAATATTACTTTTCTACCAACAATAACCCCACCTAGCTTGCTCGCATCATCCATCTTCGCTGTTGTTTTTTTGATGATATTTTGTATATCAGCATATTCTCTAGCGTGGTTACTACAATATTTCCTTCTGTCAATATTTGATTTAGTTAGTTGCCGCACAGAATTAAATTAATGTTGTCCATCTCGTCATTTTCCAGCTAGTTCCTTTTAGTTCAGTTTGGGCGTACCTGACGTCTGAATTAAGAAAGCTCTGAAGAGATGCCGATGCTGTGTACGTTAAGCGTGTTAAATCACGATCGAAATATTCCCCGTGTTAACTGGCTTATCTTCCACACACTATGGGCACATCAAGTCAATGTAAAATCAGGGGTATGGCTCATGCACGCTTTGCTGTCATGGCTGATGTGCAATCACAGCAATTCTGGCATATCTTGATGAGTCGGAAAAACTAAAAATAGAAGAAACAAATGTGATTGGAGGATCTTCGCCATTTTCTGGAATTCCCCTCAAATTCCTATATACTTCTAAATCGGTCTCTTTTCAAACGTCAACCACCTTATAAGCCTTCGCAAAGGGGAAAAAATATTATCAGGCTCCATAATTGGAATGGCCTAGGTTTCAAATCCTTTAACAACCCACTATCCGTAGCCAGCAGCACTACTAGAATTGAGCAGCATCCCCATGACGTACTAAATGCAGATGCAGAGTGACCTTAATTTCAGCAGCAGTGCAGCTTTGGCCGACGCTTTTTGGACAGAGGCGGGCGCGACACTCCGCGGAAGCTGACGCCGGAATGCTCCCAAACTCGCCGTTTGCCAAGGCTGGCGACGACGGCGACGATTCTGCTGCTGCGCGCGTC
>LAPY01000489.1:162341-173536 GCA_000970635.1 Eragrostis tef | reverse complement strand
CTCCTGGTGGTTCCCGGGCAGCGGCGTCTGGGTCTCGCCCAGCCTCAGCACCGAATGCTGAGAGGTTTGAGAATCGGCTCAAAAAGCCAACAACGTTCCTCTGCAAGCACAAGTAAGTTGATTGAATTTCAGTTTTTGCATGTGCTTGCACAAAGGATGCGGTTGAGTAGGATTATGATTGGTCATGTATGCCGTAGGGGCGTAGGCAACCTGAAAGGTAGCTAAATGTTGCAATCTCAGTGAGAGTGAGGTAGGCTGACTCGACGCTTTTAAGGAGTTCTATAAGGCGTATTGTGCACGTCGGACAAACTGATGAGCGATAACTAGGCTCTCTGGTGTCGTGTAGCGACCTGATTACTCCTTGTCGCATGGCGACAACCAAAAAACCTTGGGATTTCCATTCCCATTAGAAGTTTGTGCTATACTACGATTTTGTGAATCAGTGGCATTGAAATGTGTGGATCAATCTTCCTTGACGGTCCTTTGTGGCTTATGTTGGTTTTGTTCCTTAATTGGGTAATCCTGGTAGGTATAGCTCATCTATTGATAGTGACATATTTTTGGAAATGCTGTTTCCGCTACATGGCGTGCCTTAGAAAATTAGGACTTCTCTGCTTAGTTCTGGTCAAGCATGGATAATATGGTGCTTAACTTATTTTATTTTTATAAGTCAACTAGAAAGGGAACCCTTTCTCGAAATGGCAACATCAATCTTAGCAAAAGGGTCCTGAAATTATCACTTTACTATTCTAACCTATAACCAGTGTATCTCAAACAATGTTAATCTGCACATCTTTTGCCTTAAACAGATACTATTTTGCATCAAATAGTCAACTCTCAGCATTGTTTATCTATTTGAGGTTTGGTGTGTTGATACAGGTTTAGGAATGAACTGCCGGACCCAAGTGCTCAGCTGAAATGGCTGCCACTGAATAAGGATAAGGACCGGTATGCATTACTATTCGCCTGCTCTCATTTTATTTTCTGCGTGTCAGATTGCTATGTTCTGCTGCTAGCCTTCTATTTATTAGTGATTGACATCTTTGGTGTGGTACAAGCAATACTTGATACTTCATTGTCTTTTACATTAAGAATCTAAGATCAACTTTTGAATGATAGATATCAATTACCTAGAGATCATAAGAAAATTGTGGGTAGCATATCTAAGGAAATGCTTTTTTGTCTTTCCTCGGCTGGAAATGCAATGCATTCCTGTCATTAGTGCAGATTTAAAAATTTTGTCGTTGCATGACATTTGAAGCATGAGTCCACGAGGCCCCACATATTATACTATGGAATGGGTACAAAAACATGCACTTATCCCTATTGCATTATTGCACATAATCTAGTTTTATTTATGGATGATAACTAGATTGATATGAAGAATTAATTACCAGAGGGTAGGATGACGCAAACATGTCAAGTATTTGTGAGCCCGACTCGACTGTTTCTCCCGACTAAGTAGAAATATTAATAGTTAGATTATTTCCTATGAAGCTATCACAAGAAATAGTCTCAATAGTTGATTGCTATTTGGCCACTTAAAAGTCATAAGTATGCACATTATTTTAGCTCTCATATGCAGGAGCTTGAGAACTTTTCTGTTATTTGTTGGCACTTCCAAGTAATCATGTAATCTGTATTACTTTGCTTTCTTATGAGGGATTTTTTCATAGGCTTCTAGCCGCCTTCCCTTTTATCTGCAGTACGCCAGAAGATTGTTTTGACGCTTATGCTGCTCTGTAGTATGCTTCACTCAGCATTTTGCTGGTTACCACCTTTGCAGGTATACCAAATACAGGATCACCTCACTGGAGAAAAATTACATGCCTAAGTTGATTGTCCCTGAAGATCTTGGGATACCTCTCGACCTTCTTGATACGAGTGTATACAAGTAAGAATTAGACCAAACCATATGTTTTCATGAATTTTACCTGTTTTAGAGGATTTTCCAAGTACCCCTAACCTGTACGCCAAACCATTCCTAGCCCTCCTTCTGTTCAGCCTCCCATGGCTCCAGAAGATGAAGAGCTATTGCGTGATGACGAGGTCCTCACTCCTATTAAACCAGAAGGTATAAGGAAAAAAGAGAGGCCCACTGACAAAGGTGTTTCTTGGCTGGTCAAAACACAATACATATCTCCACTCAGTACTGATGCAGCCAAAATGGTAATGCCTACTGTTTTTTCTGTTAGAAGTTCTGCTGGATTATTTTCATGACTTAATATTAAACAAATTTTGTCTGGCTGTTCCAGTCCCTTACTGAGAAGCAAGCAAAAGAAAGGCGAGAATCAAGACAGGGACGTAATTCTTTCTTGGACAATCTTAATGATAGGTATGGTGTTTCTTTTATTCAGACCTCTCTATGGTTTGAAGGTTATCTTGTGCTGCTGACCTGGTGGAGACGTTGACACTAAGTTCCTGTGCATATCAGACAGAAACAGATCAAAGCAATCGAAGATTCTTTCAAAGCAGCTAAATCGCGTCCTGTACATCAGACTAAACGTGGGATGGCACTCGACTGGGTTATGCCTTTGCTACCTAACTTTGACAGGTATATACTTTGCAGATGTTGCTTATGTATGTACATTTGTCATTTCTGTATCTACTCCATGGTGAAAAAAACGATATTCAACTTCAAACTGGTTATAATCTCATAACACATTTTATGCATCAACATCATCATGGTTGAACCATCTGTCTTCTTTACAGTCAGTGCTATGTTGAATGTATCTGATTGTCATTATTATCTGAGATATCACTGCAGAAAAGTTTGCCTTTAGAAGCATATATACAGTTTAGTGAATTTAATTGATCCTTACCTTTTTTGTTCACCTGTCCAGGTATGATGATCAGTTTGTTATGGTAAATTTTGATGGAGATCCTACTGTTGATTCTGAGCAGTACAATAAGCTAGAGGGACCTGTACGTGATGAATGTGAATCCCGGGTGAGTTCTGTTTTCTCGAGTTTTTCTCTTTATGTAGCTTTTAATTTTATTGCAACATATGCAAACTTGCCATTCTAATATGGATTTATCTACAGTTCAGCATGTACATATTTCTGGACACCCTCCCTAGTATTCCACCTAGATAATATTCTTGCGTGTATTTTTGATGTTTATGTGCTTTCATGTCAGGCTGTGATGAAAAGTTTTAGCGTCAATGGTTCAGACCCTACAAAACAAGAGAAATTTTTAGCATACATGGCCCCAGCACCCCATGAGGTATCTTTTCATCTCTGGTACATTTCTATTTTCAGATGTTGTATCCTGAGAGCATCAGTCTGATGGGGACTATGGTGATTGTTCAGCTTGCCAGGGACGTGGATGATGAAGATGATGTCCAGTACTCCTGGATTAGAGAGTATCATTGGGAAGTATGTTTTTTTTCCTACTTTTGTGGTTTTGTCTGTTAGCTGGAGGTGAAATACTCACCCATTCTACATTGTTCCATGATTCAGGTGAGAGGAGATGATAAGGACAATCCAATGACATACCTTGTCACATTTGATAAGAATGAGGGTGCAAGATATTTGGTAACTTGTTATGTGCATACTGAAACAATTTTGATGTGTGATAATGATTCATTGAATTTTTGGTATGAACATATGCCATTTATGTTCTTTTTGCAGCCTCTTCCTACTAAGCTAGTTTTACAGAAGAAGAAAGCAAAAGAAGGGAGGTCTGGGGATGAAATTGAACATTTTCCAGTGCCTTCTCGAATCACTGTGAGTAGGACAGATCATGGTGGCACCATGGAACGTGGAGAATCTTCTAGCATGCACGTATGGCTCTTTTTTTTTCCTTACAATTGCTGTCATGAAAGCTCATCTTGCAGTAAACTGGTTTTAATGCTATGGACAACATGCTATGTTTAGTTATAATTAATACCTCTTAATTGCTTTGTTAAGTATTTTCTGTAAGCAGGCTATCGTCTCACTAGACAAAAAAATGGTACTGCTGGTCTTCTTGCTATGAAACTTCAACAACATTGCTGTTACAATTGTTTTTGTTGTGTGATCACTCTATTAGAACAGTAGTTCTCTGCACTTTCTTTTTTTGTTTTTTACACTAGACTAGAGAATAACAACCCAAAAAAAAATTAACAAGAAGAAGAAAGGAAGGGGAAAAAAAACAGAGATAACTGCATGCCCCTATTGATTACCTCCTTCACGCTTCTCGTTATATTTGTTTGTGACATAGACCACCCTTCATTATCTTAGTGATCAATGAGCAAAGATATGGGAGTGCTAATATAACATACATTGAATGGGGTAGGGGCTCTTTAGGAAGGTGTAGTAATGCTTCACCTTGGTTCTACAGCGTGAAGATACATTCTTAGTCCTGAACCATGAAATGAAAATAATGTAGTAGCTGTCTTATGTATTACTTGTACCTTGTAACCCAATGTTTACTTCCTTGTAGGGTAATTTAAAGCGACAAAGATCAGTTGTTGATGATGATCTTGATGAGCATCCAAAGCATGCGCGGGTCGAAGATATGGACCAATACAGTGGAGACGAATATTCTGAGTGATCAATTGATAAATCATCATTATCGTGCACCAGAAAATTTGGTCATCACATATGGAGCTTTAAAGAGCTCATTTATATGCTGTGGCACCTTCGTAGTGGTTCAAAGGTGCATGCTTGATGAAATGAAAGAACATGTGAGACAACCTGAATGCATCTGGGCAAGGACAGGTTTTTAAAGCGAGGACTGTGCAAAGCAAAACTGAGTGTAACTGGACTTTGGTCTCCATAGTGATGTAGAATGTGTCACATCATTGTAAAGAAGTCACACCGTTGAAGTTTTGAAGTGGTTCACATGTTTGTTTTGATGATACAGATCACCATTTTGCATTTATTTTCATTTTCTTTCCTATTTAATTTTGTAAGTACAACAATTTATTTATCTTAGGGGTATATCATGCTGGATGTCTCTTTTTTGGTGGGCGTGATGATCTGCATATTAGGAAGTTCATATTTTCTATGCAGTATGAACATCTAATGAGCGTCGAGAGAAGCATGGTGAGAAGAGTAAATTGCATCTGGTCCACATGTACTTTCTGTTTAATTAAAAACAATGATGGGAAAATGACTGACTACTGCAGCCATAAGATAATTCATATTCTAATTCTAGTATAGAATAGTTTAATTAGTAACATTCATTCATTCATTGTTTGCCTAAAATAGCGGAATTATGGTAAAGAAGCATCAAACAGTTCTTTGTGATCCTTGCGGTGCAATTTCATTCCTGAACATAATGGCAATTTTTGTGATGGCTATTTGTGTCATGGTATTAGCTGTTGGTTATATTTATTTGCAGTGGTAACAACACTAATCTCTTCAGGGTTTAGCTGACATGCAGGAACATTTTTTAAGATTACTGTGTTTACCCAGCTTCAGCATTCCAAGTGACTTAATGTAGTCAGCAGGCCCAGTATGTGCTGGCATCCAGGTATCATTTGTTCATTAACTAGTAATATCAAACCTGTTTGGTGACTTTGCATAGTGGCATTCTTTTCACCTGCTTTTAGGTTTTACTGAGTTTGATGGATGCATTGGGCTCCCACCAAAGGACAGCAATATTCTGTTATCCAATGCCATGGTTCCTTCTCAGTAATCACAGCAAGGATGAAATTCGTATTGTGGAACTCTGGGGCTTCATGTCGATTGATCCATCATGTTTTCTTGGATATTTATTAACTTAAGTACTCAACACAACAGTTCCATTTGCTCTTTAAGATGCTTATTTCACCAGTGGTTGAAAGCAAAATCCAAGTGTCTTTTCCTGCTACTGTTTTCTTGCCTTAAAGTTATCTCCTTTCTGATACATGTTGTCAACCTAATACATGCTTGATCTAAAGAATTCAATTGTCTCTCTGTCAGGACAGATGATACCAAAAAGTGCAACATTTTGATGTCAAACCCTTGTGTAATAAAATGCATAGAAGTTTCATGCTAGATTTCTGACATTGAAAAGTGCAAAACTGATAAGCTTGATGTATTATTACTCTTTCATCAGTTTGATGTTTTATTACTCTTTCACTAGCAGATTGAGTCCTGACGTTGAAAAATGCATCAAAGTTTCTTGCTACTGCTTTCTTGGCTCACAAATATTGGGATCTCAAAAACAGTTTATGATATATGATATTGTTTTAGGCATATGTATTAAGAACTTTATCAATTGGAATGTGTACTGTACTTCTATGCCTGCTGCCTATTTTGGGATTAACGTCCAGAATCTGGACTCTAGATGGATCATGAGTTCAATGCCAATGCAACTCATGGCATTCTATAATCGATAGGTTTATACTTTTGGGGGATACTGCCATATTATAATTTTGAGTCTGCTGGATCGTCAACATTGTGCAATCATTCATGTTCATTCTGCTGGGGTAAGGGCCTTACATCCGATGGACAGAGTTCTTCTGTTTTTTTTTTCAAAAAAAAATAAAATAAAAATCACTTCTCTTTGGGCATGAGCGCCTGATGTAATGTCTCCTAGAAGTTTTGACTTATTTGTTGCTGCTTCTTTCTTGATGTTATCCAAAAGGTTTGAAGAACTGTCGTAATAAGCTCCTTTGTGTACTCTAATTTGGAAGACATATATATGAGTTGTGATGAATTATTAGGAATGATGTATATGAGTTATGATGAATTATTAGGAAGGATGTAGTATCTCTTGGTTCGCGTTGTACAATACTGTGGTGCCAAAATGGGCAATTGTGTGAATGATGGGGACGAGTAGTAGTCACATTTCTTATGGTTGTATGTTCACTATGATTCTATAACGTAACAAGTACTGCTGGAGTGTGACATTAGTTGCTGACTGTAGTGTGGTATCATAGTTCAGAGGAAGTGACAAGCTCCTAGATTTCTTTAAGCATACAACCGAAGGAGATAGATACAACAACCTAACAAGATGCAGATAAGCTGCCATTTTGCTCCACTACAAATTATTGATCAAGCTTCTTGTTTCACATGTCCAATGTTTTGATGGAAAGATGTCATCGAAAAGTCACAAAACAACATGATGATGAGGTGATCACTTGAACATTCATCCTGCTGTCTGCCTTTTCCCTTGGAATAGATAGATCACAGATATGCATCTTCTGGTTTGCTCCTTTTAGCATCGAGAACTATTTAGTTAATTGGTTCGGGGTTGAACTTGAGAGACTCTTTCCATATGATCTCCTTGATATCTTCTTCAGTGAGCGATGGCTGCTCGAAATCAAAGCTGAAAGGTGCCGGGCAGGCGGGTTCATCATTTATCTCATGAAGGGATGCCAAGTATGGGTGGCATAGAGCCTCATCAACTGCAATGTAAAAAAGGAAAAATAACAAGATCAGTTCTTCAAAGAGCACATGAATATTTGCATGGTAGGAGCATTAAAAAAGATGTTCTCTTTTTCAGATGACTATTCGTACTTTCCTGCCTGGATGAGGGTGATTTGGCCTAGGATTTAGCTTAAAGTTGAACTAAATCCAAACAAATGCTACCTCATCCAAACAGGCATGTCACACATTTTGCAATGCAACAGGTTCATGCAGGGCTGCAAGATTACCAGTAATCCTTTTGCTGGGATCAAATACAAGCATCCTCTCAAGCAAATCCACGGCACCACTAGACATGGTGGGGAACCGTGCACGGAATTGTTGCTTGGGGAATTGAGGAAGGGACCTCACGTATCTGCGGGCGTTATCGCTTCGGAGAAATCCAAGGCTTGTGTCATCAGGTGAGCCCACCAGCTTTAAGATCAAGAATGAACAAGAGTTTAATGAAAACATAACTAAGAACATTTGTGAGACAACAGCAGCATTCAATTGTTAGCTCGATAAACCAAAGATAATCACATGCGTCATGCTTGGCTAAGGCATCGTGTAAACTCCAAATTTGGTTAAAACCTGTTTATATGACTCCTTTCAGTTTCACCTGTCTACACATGAATCTTAAAGTTTCCATTGTGATCTGAAACTATTCGAAGGATCTTCATTAAAGTGTAGCAGCAAGTTGCCCAAGAAAACAAGGAAAATGGAAACCAAATCTTGAACTGTGTCCTTGCAAAAAGAAAAGAAATCTTGAACTGTGAAGTAGCGACCCATACCTCAGTTATCAGCCTCAGCTGATCAACATAATCCTTTCCAGGAAACAACGGCTCCCGTGTCACAATCTCACCAAAGATGCAGCCTACTGACCACATATCAATAGCTTGAGTATACTCGCAGCAGTTGAGCAGAAGTTCAGGCGCCCTGTACCATCTCGTGACAACATACTCCATCATGAAGTCAGTTTCAGTTGTGGTCCTTGCCAGGCCAAAGTCTCCAATCTTAAGGTCACATTTGGCATTGAGCAACAGATTGCTAGGCCTGAGGTCTCTGTGCAACACATTTGCGGAGTGCACATACTTCAATCCTCGAAGAAGTTGATAGACGAAATACTGCAACAGGGGAGACGTTAACAGTCAGATCACCAACTGCAGCCTTCTATTTGTTTTTCAAAGCCGCCATGTATAAACAGTAACAGAAGATGGATGGTAACACAAGTTGGGGCAAAACACCACACCTGACAGTGATCATCAGTTAGTGGCTGGTTTGATCGCAGAAGGTGATGAAGATCAGTGTCCATCAACTCGTAAACAATATAAACATCATTGAAATTCTCCCTCCTTGGTGGGCGTATGATGTCCTTTATTGAAATAACCTGCATAAAAAGGGTAATATGTATTAGCAGCAAGTCATAATCCAATCTACTCATGCACTGTATCGCATGACAAAACATAGGTTCGTCATTGGAAGTAGAATTCAGATCACAGATAATGTGGATGCAAAATATAATGAGACAGAACAGCACAAATTTGCAAACTAACACGTGTAGAGATTTTTTTAGCCAATATAATGATTTCTAGATGCAATTCCCACTTGAACTAATGTAATGAAGGGTTTTGCTTCGAGAGAGAATCACCAGAAATTTTGGCAGATCTCCTCAGGACGGCTTACCTTTGCAATAAACTACAGAGTTAACCATGGTCAATCAATAATACAATGACAGAAACAGTTCATATGAGAGCTGGTCCATCAAGAATGGAGCACGTGAACCTCAGCGACTGACAAAAGAGCCACAGGAGTGAAAAGAGAAACTTACATTTTCATGATTCATGTGCCGAAGCAGCTTAATCTCTCGCAAAGTGCGTTTCGCGTCGATCTGATTGTCAAACGCGTTACCAATCTTCTTGATGGCAACCTCCTCGCGAGTCTGCGCATTGACAGCGGCGCTGGGCAAAGGAATACAAATATGAGATTAATATCTATCACCATGAACTTAAGAACGATGATCGACAACAGGAACAGACTGAAGATGAGCAAATTATTCATTTAGGATGCGCTCCTAAATCGCGCCGTGACTGACCACCTACCAAGAGAAGAGAAGAGAAGCAGAAGGCAACAAGACCGTTTGGCTAAAATAAAGGGCAATACATGTTGTTATATATGGGCCAACATGAATACATGACTCATCGACAAGAGCCAACCAACAAGCCTGAACTGAACAAAGTCGGCATGCAAAGTACTTACTTGTGCAGGAAAACTAGATGCAAATTGTGTCATGCAAACAAGGCACGGGAGAGGGAGACGCATGGAACGCACCAGATGATGCCGCAGGCGCCGCGGCCGACGGGGCGGATGGGCGGGACGTACTTGGCGGAGGGCCCTGGTTCTGCCCCTCCCCGCCGTGGCCCATCCCCAGGCACCCTCCCACGCCGGCCGATCCGCCGCCGCCGCCCTCCATGCGCATCGACCGCACCCCGGCCGCCGGCGATCGACCGAGAACCAACAACCAATTAACCTGCAGAAACGCAACTCCACTGGCCGGCAGCTAGCGAAGCAGAGAAGAGGAAGAAGCTCAGAGCAACAAAGCAAAGAAGCGAGAGAGGAAGGAAGAGGAGGATGCGTGCGTGGTTGGTTGCGCGGTGGCCGGGAGGGAGGAGATAAGGGGGAGCGTTGGGGAAAGTGGGAAAAGGCGGGAGCTTTTTCTCGAGGGGAAATCGAACTCCCGTGACGCCGCGCAAAGGAGAGTTGGTTGCTGTTGATGTCGCTCGATCACTCCTCCCTCTCCAGTCCATCCTGGGGCTGCAGCCGCAGGGATCTTCCAGGCCATTCCTCACGCTCTCCCGCGCGACGTGCGGTGTGCTGTGCATGGGTGGCGCGCCGTGGTTTTCCTCGTTTCCCCTTTCTGTCCTCGCCTCTCGATCAGGCATTCAGGTCACTGTCGCCGCTGCTTTGCTGGTACCTGAGTTGTGTGGTTTCGCGTTTTTGTACCGGAAGGGAAAAAAAAACAGCGGCAGAGAGGACACATAAGCTACGGAGGTCAAGCTGGCCGCCAGAGGAACGGTGGAAATGGGAGGCTACAGGGAGAGAAATGCATGCTATACCTATGACACCGAAGAAAAAGTTTCAAATGACGAAAAAAATATATGAAGAGCGTGAAGAGCAATATGATTAATAAAATCTGCACGAATAAATAAGTATCTCAGGTCTTAGGTTCGATTCCCTCCCCCTCCCCCCACTCGTCTTCGACGCCTGGCTCGAGGACCTATAGGGTGGCTGAGGCTCGCCACATCAACCGGCCCGCGAGATTGTCATTGATGTAGCATTTGAGGTGGCCAAGGCCAAGAAGACCTTAGAAGATACATGAAACACCAGTGATTGTTTGTGCATCTTAAAATCAGTGTTTTCCACTACAGAACTTGACAAAAATAAGAGTAGGCGGGGGCGTAGGCCCCCATACGCATCTTTTTTACTACTATCAACTAAACGAATATAGGAAGGAGTAGAACTTTGTTTTAATAATTCAAATATTTTTTGGCGCCTACTACAAATGTTTCTGTAAATAAAAATTTGCACGCGCGTAGGCCTTTTTTTTAGCCTTTCCATTAATTACCTATCGAGGCTCATCATCTTTATTACAGAAAACATTTTCGGCCAAGTAAAAAAAAACATTTTCAGCCCGTCGAGTTCAAGGGGAAGTCGAGCAGCCCATAGGTTTTTTTAGATCAAAGAGCAGCGCATAGTTAGTTTGGGCCGTCCATTCCAATGACTCTGGGCCGATTAATGTCCATGAACAACGGAGCCGAAGCCCACCTCAGGCCCGAGCCATCGGCAAGTAGCCGCACCCCTCTCACAGGCCACAACGGC
>LAPY01000489.1:49686-61096 GCA_000970635.1 Eragrostis tef | reverse complement strand
CCCGGGACGACCACGAGTACATCCGGCGGTGCCTTGCTCGGCGCCGCGCGTGATGGCATCTAATTGAGAAAGCAAGCAGTACGGAAATTGTATATCCACCTGCTTGTGTTGCTGGAATACATTGTCCTTCACTCAATTCGTCCCTATATTTGCTATGTTTGTCACCGCGTTATATCTAGATTCGATCGTGACAACGCATTTTAGCTACCCAGCGAAGTCCTTCGACGGCACGTCACGGTGAAGACGACCATGCCGACGTCGATTGGAGGCAGCAGAGGCAAGGCCCGTTGTTTCGAGCGATGACAGCAGCTCCGATTGAAGGCGAGGTAGGCCAAGGCGGCGTCCCGCGAGCTGATGAGGCGCGGTGGACTGGGCAATCGCCATGGCCACAGCCGGAGATCGCGATCTGAGATAATAAGGTTCTCGTCTCAATGGAATCTATACTGTTTGTTTCTAAAACGAATGGACTCTACCCTTTATTTACAAGTTTACCATCCGTAGTTGGAGAGATGAAGCGAGACCCTGCTCCCCGACGACTGCCTCGCCATCCGCTGCGACGTCGGCGTCGCGCAGCAGGAGCGTGTCGCCGACGTCGCGCCCAAGAACAAGCAGTACGACAGCGACGAGTTCGACTGGGAAGGATCGCCGGAGCAGGGCAGGCGTCGTCGGCAGCCCCTGGACGACCACGAGTACATCCGGCGGTGCCTTGCTCGGCGCCGCGCGTGATGGCATCTAATTGAGAAAGCAAGCAGTACGGAAATTGTATATCCACCTGCTTGTGTTGCTGGAATACATTGTCCTTCACTCAATTCGTCCCTATATTTGCTATGTTTGTCACCGCGTTATATCTAGATTCGATCGTGACAACGCATTTTAGCTACCCAGCGAAGTCCTTCGACGGCACGTCACGGTGAAGACGACCATGCCGACGTCGATTGGAGGCAGCAGAGGCAAGGCCCGTTGTTTCGAGCGATGACAGCAGCTCCGATTGAAGGCGAGGTAGGCCAAGGCGGCGTCCCGCGAGCTGATGAGGCGCGGTGGACTGGGCAATCGCCATGGCCACAGCCGGAGATCGCGATCTGAGATAATAAGGTTCTCGTCTCAATGGAATCTATACTGTTTGTTTCTAAAACGAATGGACTCTACCCTTTATTTACAAGTTTACCATCCGTAGTTGGAGAGATGAAGCGAGACCCTGCTCCCCGACGACTGCCTCGCCATCCGCTGCGACGTCGGCGTCGCGCAGCAGGAGCGCGTCGCCGACGTCGCGCCCAAGCACAAGCAGTATGACGATAGCGACGAGTCCGACTGGGAACGATCCCGCGCCCCCAGCCACTGGACGACCTCGAGTACATCCGGCGGTGCCTCGCTCGGCGCCGCGCATGATATGGCATCGATCTTGCCTTGATGATATGCACCGCGTTGTGTAGCTGGCATACATTACTTTCCTCTCAACTCGTTCCCATATTTGCTAATGTTTGTGCCCGCGTTTTAATAGATTAGATCGTGGACAACACATTTTCACTATGTATACATTTCATCGATCGGATTATGGTTGTGACCACGTTTTGTTTTCTCTATCTTGACTGTGAAAATCAGAGGAGCTATGCGGATGGTGGAACGCCGTAAGCCTCTTAGGCGCGGCGGTTGCATGTTATATAGGGTGAGGAACATCCCCTCACGTGGATTACATTGACATTCAGTTGAGATATGACTTGTGATCTCTAACTTAACTTACAAGGCAAGTTACAACAGGATAACAATCTACTCCTAACTGAATATACAACAACTAGATCACAAGCCGTATCTTGTACTGAATATTTATTACAATTCATATTTATCTAACACCTTCTCTCAGTCACAGCCGAGCTAGGTTGAGATTGTGCTTGAAGTTCTCCAACTTGCGAACTGACAAGGCCTTAGTAAACCCATCAGCAACCTGGTCACCTGTAGGAACAAAATCAATCTCTAGTAACCTCCGAGCTACTCTTTCCCTGACAAAATGATAATCCACTTTAACATGTTTAGTTCTTCCATGAAAAACAAGGTTAGCAGATAAATACTTAGCTCCAAGGTTATCACACCATAACCTAGCTGCAGGAGGACTTTGTATACCAATTTCTTTCAACAATATTTGGATCCACATGATCTCTGCCGTAGCATTAGCCATATCAGGTCTGGTGAGTGTGAGGTATTGAAGAGCACCTACTATACTTCTATATTGAGAAGAATCATTTGCACCTAATGGTGATCCTTCAAAAGCGGATAATTTCTCACTAGTAGACAGAGGAGTGCTAGTAGGTTTGCATTCTGACATATTCATTTTTCTTAATAAATCTGATGCATACTTTTCTTGGTTAGAATAATACCATCATGTACCTTGCTGACTTCTATACCCAGAAAGTAATGCAACTCTCCCAAATCCTTCAATGCAAACTCATGCTTCAAGCTATGCAGCAGACCATCTGTAGCTTTAGAAGTTGAACTTGCAACTATAATGTCATCAACATAAATCAACACAAACACAGTTACTCCATTCTTATTGAAATAAAACAGAGATGTGTCTGCCTTTGAAGAACTAAAACCAAGCTCAAGCAATTTGGCACTCAAGCGAGCATACCATGCACGAGGCGCCTGTTTAAGACCATATAAAGCTTTTTCAAGTTTGCAAACATAATTGGGCTTTGCTTTGTCTGCATAACCTGAAGGTTGTCGCATCTTCTAAAATGCCATGAAGAAAAGCATTTTGAACATCAAGCTGTTTCAAACTCCAACCTCGTGGCACAGCAATGGACACATTATACGAAGTTATACGATGTCATCAACATAAATCAACACAAACACAGTTACTCCATTCTTATTGAAATAAAACAGAGATGTGTCTGCCTTTGAAGAACTAAAACCAAGCTCAAGCAATTTGGCACTCAAGCGAGCATACCATGCACGAGGCGCCTGTTTAAGACCATATAAAGCTTTTTCAAGTTTGCAAACATAATTGGGCTTTGCTTTGTCTGCATAACCTGAAGGTTGTCGCATCTTCTAAAATGCCATGAAGAAAAGCATTTTGAACATCAAGCTGTTTCAAACTCCAACCTCGTGGCACAGCAATGGACAAGATAATTCTGATTATAGTAGCTTTAATGACAGGGCTAAAAGTATCTTCATAATCTATTCCATATCTTTGTTTGAATCCCTCTGCAACCAAACGTGCCTTGTATCTGTCTAAGCTACCATCAGCCTTCCTTTTAATTTTATAAACCCATTTACAATCTATAATGTTTCTCCCCTTTAATGGTGGAACAAGGTGCCAAATTTTATTTTTCATCAAAGCATCATATTCGGTATCCATGGCTTGTTTCCAATTACTATCCCCAAGAGCTTCTTCTAAGTATTGAGGTTCACCAGATGAAGTAAAGCAGCTAAATCTAACTGAACCATCTGTATATCCCTTGGGTTTGCGTACATCAAGAACAGTGCCATCTGAAAATACCTTAGGTTTCCGGATGCCATCCTGGAGTCGAGTGCGTGCTCGTAGAGGTTCTGTAGGTGCTGTGGATGCAGCTGGAGTACTGCTAACAGGAGCAGCAGCTGTAGAGGATTCGGATCCTGCTGCCTCCCCTGGCTGCGCAGGCAGATCGGCCGGCGCAGGCGCGATAGGATCCAACTCGGTATCGAGGGCTGCAGTCGCGTGACGACACGTGGCCTCGGCTGGTGAGGCTGTCGGCGGGGGCGCGGATTCCGTGCGTGTCTGAGGACACGTGGCCGCACCAGAGGCGTGGGCGCGGGATGCGCTGGGGACCGGCACGCGATCCAGAGGACACGCGGCCGAGCCTGGCTGGGGCGGAGCGGGGGATGCAGGCGCATTGGCAGGGACTGGCCACGCGTATAACCTAGCTGCAGGAGGACTTTGTATACCAATTTCTTTCAACAATATTTGGATCCACATGATCTCTGCCGTAGCATTAGCCATATCAGGTCTGGTGAGTGTGAGGTATTGAAGAGCACCTACTATACTTCTATATTGAGAAGAATCATTTGCACCTAATGGTGATCCTTCAAAAGCGGATAATTTCTCACTAGTAGACAGAGGAGTGCTAGTAGGTTTGCATTCTGACATATTCATTTTTCTTAATAAATCTGATGCATACTTTTCTTGGTTAGAATAATACCATCATGTACCTTGCTGACTTCTATACCCAGAAAGTAATGCAACTCTCCCAAATCCTTCAATGCAAACTCATGCTTCAAGCTATGCAGCAGACCATCTGTAGCTTTAGAAGTTGAACTTGCAACTATAATGTCATCAACATAAATCAACACAAACACAGTTACTCCATTCTTATTGAAATAAAACAGAGATGTGTCTGCCTTTGAAGAACTAAAACCAAGCTCAAGCAATTTGGCACTCAAGCGAGCATACCATGCACGAGGCGCCTGTTTAAGACCATATAAAGCTTTTTCAAGTTTGCAAACATAATTGGGCTTTGCTTTGTCTGCATAACCTGAAGGTTGTCGCATCTTCTAAAATGCCATGAAGAAAAGCATTTTGAACATCAAGCTGTTTCAAACTCCAACCTCGTGGCACAGCAATGGACAAGATAATTCTGATTATAGTAGCTTTAATGACAGGGCTAAAAGTATCTTCATAATCTATTCCATATCTTTGTTTGAATCCCTCTGCAACCAAACGTGCCTTGTATCTGTCTAAGCTACCATCAGCCTTCCTTTTAATTTTATAAACCCATTTACAATCTATAATGTTTCTCCCCTTTAATGGTGGAACAAGGTGCCAAATTTTATTTTTCATCAAAGCATCATATTCGGTATCCATGGCTTGTTTCCAATTACTATCCCCAAGAGCTTCTTCTAAGTATTGAGGTTCACCAGATGAAGTAAAGCAGCTAAATCTAACTGAACCATCTGTATATCCCTTGGGTTTGCGTACATCAAGAACAGTGCCATCTGAAAATACCTTAGGTTTCCGGATGCCATCCTGGAGTCGAGTGCGTGCTCGTAGAGGTTCTGTAGGTGCTGTGGATGCAGCTGGAGTACTGCTAACAGGAGCAGCAGCTGTAGAGGATTCGGATCCTGCTGCCTCCCCTGGCTGCGCAGGCAGATCGGCCGGCGCAGGCGCGATAGGATCCAACTCGGTATCGAGGGCTGCAGTCGCGTGACGACACGTGGCCTCGGCTGGTGAGGCTGTCGGCGGGGGCGCGGATTCCGTGCGTGTCTGAGGACACGTGGCCGCACCAGAGGCGTGGGCGCGGGATGCGCTGGGGACCGGCACGCGATCCAGAGGACACGCGGCCGAGCCTGGCTGGGGCGGAGCGGGGGATGCAGGCGCATTGGCAGGGACTGGCCACGCGTCGGCACCGGACGGGGGCGCAGAGGAGTTCGACGCGTCCAGCAGCAAGATGCGTGCTCTGAGCGACGAGATGGCTGCTGCTGGACGCCCGCTTGAAGACAACGAACTCATCGAGTACATCTTCATCGGGCTGGACTCTGACTACAACCCAGTGATCTCCGCAATCCTGGTCAGAACGGATCCTCCTTCCGTTGGCGAGGTCTACTCCCAGCTGCTGTCCTTCGAGATCCGTCTGGAACTCATGCACAACAACACCAGCAGCAACTCCGCCAATGCTGCCCATCGTGGTGGTCGCGACAGTGCAGATCGCGGGCGCGGCGGCGTCTTCCGTGGTCGCGGTCAACCAGGCGTCGGCCACGGTCACCTTGGTAGCTGTGGCCCCGGTTCGTCATCAAGCAACAACGGTGGCACCAACCCACCGTGCCAAGGAGGCCCAGGAGGAGGCCGCAGAAATCAACGTGGCAACAAGAGTCGTCTCGTCTGCCAAATCTGTTTCAATCCCGGTCATACGGCTGATCGGTGCTGGTACAGGCTTGATGACTCATATGTCCCAGACGAGAAGCATGCAATATTCCTAGCGATATTCCTGCTCTGTAAACAGAAGCCATGCACTATTATATGCCTTATATAGGGCCGTAAATGTTACTGAGAAGTGTGGGAGTCCAATTACTTCTTTACATGGTATCACAACTTGTTCTTCCTGAGACCTACCCACCACATCTGCCATAACAAGTGACTCTCAAAGCTCCGTCGCCGACTTCCTTCACGCCATCGGCAACACTACACCAGGGGTCAGCCAGTCCTACGTATGGACTATATACATACTCAGCCGTCAATGGCATCTCCTCGACATACTTCGATCTCTTTCATCTCCTAGACTTGTATCACAGCCGGCTCCGTTAATTCGCCGCCATGTCAGCGCCGCCGCTGCTGATGGGCCGGTTTTCACGCGCCGCGTCAGGCTTCGTTGCCAAGTCGACGAGCGGGTTCCACGTGTTCCGCATCGACGGCTACTCCCTGTCAAAGACGCTCCCGGGCGGCGCGTTCGTCGGCTCCTAGACCTTCCGCGTCGGCTTCTACCCAAACGGCGTCGACGAGCTGGGCAACGACGACGGCGAATCCGACCACGTCTCCCTCCTCCTCTTATGTAAATTGAGTTAAACTCTTGTAATAATGGGGAAAAGTGTCTGGGGAGGTCCATGGACCTGCCAATTAAGCAAGTCATATGTCTCTCTCTCTCTAAAAAAGTTCATATGGTCTACAAATCTGCAATGGAGCATGAGGCGAAACCTTATACACCTCACGCGCGCGGTGATAGTGATCCACCGCGCGCGCGGTTTGGGCCCATTGCGGCCAGAGTTCCCAGCCCATCAATCTCGGCCTTCTTCTTCCTCCGTTCGCCCAGCCGCCGCCATGTTCCTGATACCCTGCGTGCCGCCGCAGCCATACAGCTTCCCTCGCGCACGCCCCCTGCCCTAAACCTCGCCGCGCTGCGCCAATCCGCTTTGCAGGCAACACTGTGCGCCACTGTGAGATGTTCCCTGTCGAGTGACTCGACGTCTCCCTCCTCTTCGCCTTCCCCGATGAGTTTGTTCTGGCAGTTTAGAACAAATGTTCGCGTAGCTTGTTACAATTGTTCTGGAAGCTTGGAACAAATGTTCCACTAGCTTGGAACAATTGTTCCGACAGGTTCGCACAATGGTTCTGGTTCCGGTTGTCAATTGCTTTGTTTGCTGCGGAGCCGGAGGCAGTTGCCTCATGCGAGCTAGTTTTCATGGCGTTTGTGGGAGGAAGAAGGTGATACGTGCTTGCAGCTCATTCAACGTGCCAGCTCGTCGGCGTGTGCTCCGCGCGCCTAGTCGCCGGTGCTCATCGGTGCCTCCACACCGCCTGCTCGCCACAGCTCGCCTTGGTGGGCCGCGCGCGTTCATTGGGCCGACGCGGTCCCGCTTTGATGCGCGTGGTAGATGCTTAGTACCGCGCGAGTGGTATCGAAAGGGCCCGGAGCATGAGATCAATTAAGTGAAATAAAGGGGGCACAACTGCGCAAGGCTGTGTGCTTGAATCGACAAATTTAGCCAACTTTTCTAGGAAATTTCTATTCCATTTTTCTAATACGTTTTCAACTTCTTGCATTATTCCAACGACTCCGTACATGCTATAAACCGCAATTCCAAAAGGCAAGAGAAAACGAAATAGTTAGAGGCTTACAGTGTAGAAAAGCAAAAGATATATTAACCATGGTCAATCCCAAATAGTACAATGCACTCCATCCAATTCCAGATAGAATAGAAGTTCCTTTTGTCTTCCTTTACTCTTGTACAGTTATATTAAGTCAATCTCCAACTCTGAGACACGACACTATAATTTAATTCACGATACTCTGCCAATCGAGTAAAACATGACATATCCACATTATTAAAACATTAATTATAACAACACTTCGGCAAAACTAGAGTTACTGATTGTAACATATGCAATGTTCCCTGTTTCTTAATTTTTTTTCATTTTTTTTTTTTGAATCGGAAGCTAGAAGTACTTCGTACTCCACAATATCTCAAAGAGTGAAGGAGGTACTGATTTTCAACTCTGGACGGTAAATTACCATGAATTAAATTGACCACACACAGCTGGCATTGATTGTGACTTGTTACGACTCCCAGCTGAACGGGTACAAATACAAGTCCGAGCCTGGAAAACCACATTGTCACTCTTCGAAACTCGAAACAGACCAAGATAAAGACGATCCGTCCGTACCCCCGGACAAAGGAAAGGAAAATCGTTGCAGGAGAGGAAAGAGGCCGGAAGAGAGAAGCCAGGACCCAAACGGCGTCACCGACGTGGGGGACCTGGACGTCCAGCCCAAGAAGAAGTACACGGCCGGGCACCACGACGACGACGACTGCGACCGATCCCGAGTACTGGAGCGAAAGGCAGTACATCCGATCCCGAGTACTGGAGCGAAAGGCAGTACCCCCGTACAAAGGAAACTCGTTGCAGGAGAGAACAGAGGCCGGGAGAGAGAAGCCAAGATCATAGCAGCAGCAACAGCAGCCATGCTCTTGGCCTACCTCCTCCTGTTCCTCCTGCACCTGTCCGCCTCCTCCACCTGCCATGCCACCAGCCGGAACCACCACATCTTCCTCAATCCCGGCGCCGCCCACGTCGTCCCTGCTGCCTCTTCGCCGGCGATCCATGATCATCGCCCCATTGCCAAGGTACACACCTCGGTCAGAGTAAAATATATATGCTTGCGCAGTTGCGCTCGGTGAACGCGAGATGTTCCAAGTGTTAACGAAGCGCACACGAACGCCATTGTCTCTGTGCACGCGATGCATGCAGGATCTGTCCAACGGCGACGCGCATTATCCCTACCGGATGATGGCGCGGCGGGGAGCGACGCCGCCGCTGCCTCCATTGCCGGGCCTCGAGGAGATGCGGCCGCCGGACATGGAGATCACCAGCGCCGCGGTGGCGCCGTCGCCATCCCCGTCACCATCGTCACCGGGTCAGGTCGACAATAATGGCGAGTACGGGGAAGGGGAGCTAGGAGGAGGAGGAGAAGTCAGTGGTGGCGACGGTGAGGAAGGGCCGTCGTCCGAGGCTGCCGACCAGGAGGAGAGCGTCCTCGTCGATTACGAGGAGCCCAAGACGCACCCTCCGTCCCACAACTGACCAAAGATGATGGCGATCAGTTCCATGCATAAGCATACCCGTGTCCTAGTCAATTTGAACAAGTTACTATTACTCCTAGTTTGCTATCGATCTGGTACATAATGCATAAGCATACCGTACAGCAGATCAATATATGTTACCGTACCGTGTCCTAGTATATATGATCTGAACAGCAAGTACTCTGTTTCCTCTGTTTTCGATCGATGGAGAGAGAGAGTTTGGTTTGTTCATGGCTTCATGTATATATGCATGCCGAGTTACTACATATACTATATTTTGGTGCATCATATATGGTCTCTGCCTTGCTTCCGTTGTTAATTTGACTTGTGATCAGCTGAATGGTGGTTTACTAAACTTTCTTGTCGTTTACACTTTGCACCATAACTTAGCTTTGCGCGTTGAAGAATCTTTCTTTTTTTTCCCCGAAACATTCATTTCGTTTCCTAAACATTCTAGATACTCTATATCACTACACTTTGATGTTGTGGTGTTGGTAATCAATCATGGTTTTACCGCTTTTGACTATCCAGTAGAGATAGTTGCTTTTTTTTTTCTAACTTCAGCATCCTGCCTCAAAAAACCTGTTGAACATTCAGGTACATACTACCGGTGCACTGATGTAGCTTTATGTAACAATTTTGTCAAAGCTGATCCTAGAGCTATGGTGCTCCCACCCCACTAGCCTGTTGATGAACCTCAGACATGCATGCATGCAGAAAGATGAGTTAATGTGTTAATGAGATTATTGGGCAACCTTTGATGCAACAGGGCTAGGCGTAGTAGGCTACATCAGCTAGGTTTAGAAAACCAGAAATTAATCTTGGGAATGTTGGCGTATAGCTACCCCCCTTGACCCCTTGTTCCAGACATGTATGGCCATGCCTGTATGCACTGCAGACTGCAGCCGAGCTAGGTATCATAAGTTAATGATGTGTCCAAATTTCAATGAAATTACACTTGCCCGAGGAGTAGCTGCAATGTACTACTACTGTACTAGGTTGCCCTCCAAGTCAACATATTGACCTGCCTTTACTGGTGATATCAGGACTTGGAAGTTTACATGCAGCAAATGGGAGTACATCGTTCCAGGAGAAGCATTCATGCATGCTGCAAGTGAAGAAACTGAAGACCAAGAGAAGTTCCGTCTTTGATCCAGAAAGCTACTCCTTGGAAAGCCATCAAATTTGCCATCTCCAGAAAGCCACTTGAATCCATTGTCCCTTTTTGTAATCCTCTATCTCCCGAAGAAAGGTTGATGCAAATACTTTGCCATCTTAGGAAATCCACAATACAAAAGTGCTCAAACCTAACAGAGAATGCTCTTCTTCTAGTAATTCATTAAGCCATCATTACGAGTTCAAGCTCTTGATGAAAGCACACTTGACCGAGGAGTAGCTGCAACTAAGTCTGCAATGTAGGTTGCCCTCCAAGTCAACATATCGACCTACCTTCACTGGTGATATCAGGACTTGAAAGTTTACATGCAGCAAATGGGAGTACATCGTTGCAGGAGAAGCATTCATGCGTGCTGCAAGTGAAGAAACTGAAGAGCAGACGTTCCGTCTTTGATCCAGAAAGCTACTCCTCGGAAAGCCATCAAATTTGTCAGCACTTGAATCCATTGTCCACTTGTGTAATCCTCTATCTCCCGAAGAAAGGTTGATGCAAATATTTTGCCATATTAGGAAATCCACAATTCACTATGAACACACGTACGCAATTCGAAGGACTGAGCACTCGACAGATCTAGAGATTACCGAAGTCACCAAAGGCGCCTCGTTGTCGACGGGAACGCCGCTTACCACTTAACGCATAACGTCGGTAAATCCTAGAAAATTCGCTCCCACCAGGAGTCGAATCCAGGATCTCAAAGATGTTACTCGGGTGTCTTAAACACTAGGCCAAGACCCCTTTCACTGTCACACCTTAGGTGGTGAATCGAAGACAGGTGCCACAGAGATGCTTTAATTCCGTTCCAACATTATTATGCTTGGGCCGAAGAAGATTTGTTGTCGTGGGCTTGGATGAGAAGTTACGGCGTTATGGGCTATGAGCTAGCATAGTAATACTGGGCTATCTGAAGCATCATCAGATTCAGGGCTGCTAACTAGCCCACACGTTTGGACTCTAATTCGAGTCGACATCATTCGGCCTATATCGAGTTACCGGGCCGTTATACAGTCCACAGGAGAAGCAGCCCAACTCTCACAGCATGGAGCTAACTCCACAGTGTCCACAGCCACACAGACTCCCCATCCGCGTTGACCGAGCCCGGTCCCACGCAAACCCATCCCCGCCGTCCCTTCGCACATCCAACAGCCCCACGCGGCATTCACCATAGGCGGTTTACCCTCTCACCCCCCCTCTCCT
>LAPY01000489.1:28947-46713 GCA_000970635.1 Eragrostis tef | reverse complement strand
GAGTCGGGTGGTTTTGGCTCCGCCGGTAGGCGAGATGGACGCGAGGTTCCCGTTCTCGCCGGCCGAGGTGGCCAAGGTCCACCTCGTGCAGTTCGGCATCCTCAGCCCCGACGAGATCGTAATACCCCTCCCCCTCCCCTCCCCTCCCGTACCAGCTGCCGCCTCTGTTTGGTTACTGATTTGGGAGGGTTGAGTAAGAGTGGGCAGGCGGGCATGCTTGGGTGGCCTGATGGGTTTTTGCTAGCTAGACCAGCTTGAATTTAATGCGAGGAGTCTAATTGAGCAGTTTGAGTGTTGTTTGTGAACTCAGGGAGCTAGACCTTGTACCATTGAACTGACCCTGCTCACCCTAAAATTTGAGCAATACCTAATGAGAATTGCACACTGGCTGTAAACTATGGAGAGAGATATATGGTTAAGTTTGAGCTTAGTACTTGTACTGTGGAACTATATTGTTGATTTGAACTTAGCATCTGTGCTCAGAATGCCCTGATGTAATTCTTGAAGGGCATGTTCAAAGCTTGGAATGTAGCAGTTGTGGGTGTTTGCCTTACTGTTTGAACAGATCTGTATGTGGATGTAGTTGTGAACTCTATTTTCCATTATGGACCTGGGTTAAAGTTGCTACTGGAAGTTTGAATAAGAACCATAGGCACCGGTTTTGTGGATGATATAATGCTTAATTTGACTGAAAAAACACAAACTTTTTAGTTGGTATAGTTGGGTGCTTTTGTTAATGGGCTTAACATTATGATTACTGCTTCAATTGAAGACATTCTGTTGCATACACCTTGTTCTTCATTGTTGGATTTGAACTTAGCATTTGAACTTGGCATCGATGCTCAAAATGCACTGCTCGATTCTTGAGGTGCATGGTGAAAGCTTCAACTTAACAATTGTGGGCTATTTGCATTACTGTTTGGGCAGATCTGTATATCAATATAGTAGTGAACTTGGTTTTCCATTATGACCCTGGTTGAATTGCAACTGAAAGTTTGAATAAGAACTATAGGCATCTGTTTCCTGGATGAAACTGTAGAACATGACTGAAACACGCCTTTTTAATTAGTATAGTTGGTGTCTTTGCTAGTGGGGTTTACGGTATCAATACTTTGTAATAACGAAATACTTTCTGTTGCATATGCTGTGCCTGAAGAACAATTTTGGGTGATGAAAACTGATGGTGATACTTTATTGCTGTCTTTGTAGAGACAAATGTCGGTGATTCAGATAGAGCATGCAGAGACTATGGAGAGGGGGAAGCCAAAGCCTGGAGGGCTTAGTGACCCTCGGCTGGGAACTATTGACCGGAAGATCAAGTGTGAGACATGCATGGCTGGAATGGCAGAGTGCCCTGGCCACTTTGGCCACCTTGAGCTTGCAAAGCCGATGTTCCACATCGGCTTCATCAAGACTGTACTCTCCATTATGCGCTGTGTCTGCTTCAACTGCTCTAAAATCCTTGCAGATGAGGTACACTTGAGTTTGTTTGCTTTGCAGGATTTATGTGCATATTTATCTATTCTTAAAAGGAATCGGGTTCCAATTCTCAGCATTCATACAGATGAATATGATACAAGTTTTTTTACTGAATTCGGATCTGTTTGTTGATTGCTCATTTTCTCATAACACTAGCTGTGCCAACTATATACTTATTATCACGCTGAACCATATTAACTGCAATTGTTTTACTTTTGCTTTATTGTTCCTAAAGGTTCATTATGCGTTGAGATTCTTTTTGTTATAATAGGCTAAGGCGCATATGGTTAGATGCAATTAAGTCTATTTTTCAACCATGGCAACCCCCTTTGCAAAAGGAATCTTTTTTTTGGTGTGAAATAAGAAATGTGGAATTTGACATGTACCAATTTCCATGTATTTCACAAGTTCTGATTTTGTTCTGACATACTTGATCCTGACACTGTCATTGTATGCATTTTTGTTGATTAACTTTTGGCTTCTTATTTATCATGCATCTTCTTTTTGCTTGCAGGATGATACCAAATTCAAGCAGGCTCTGAAAATCAGGAATCCGAAGAATAGATTGAAGAGAATATATGACGCTTGCAAGAGCAAAAAAGTCTGTGCAGGGGGCGATGACCTTGATGTTCAAGAGCAGCAAGATACTGATGAGCCTGTAAAGAAAAGAGGTGGTTGTGGGGCTCAGCAGCCAAATATCACTGTTGATGGTATGAAGATGGTTGCAGAGTTTAAAGCGACAAAGAAGAAAACAGATGATCAAGAGCAACTACCCGAGCCAGTGGAGAGAAAGCAAATCCTCTCAGCCGAACGGGTATTTTATAATCACCAACAGTTCAGCAAATTTGTCCTAAGAATGTTCTTGTAATCATGTGGTCCTTGCATGACATTTTTGTTCAGGTCCTTAATGTTCTTAAGCGTATAAGTGATGAAGACTGCCTTTTGTTGGGACTGAATCCCAAATATGCCCGTCCTGATTGGATGATACTTCAAGTTCTTCCAATTCCGCCACCCCCAGTTAGACCATCTGTTATGATGGACACTTCTTCAAGAAGTGAGGTGAGCCTAATTCCACCGCAGTTATGTTTCCAATTGTTGTTGCACTGATGGATTCCCAATGCACCGTTTCTAACTCACTTTTATTGATCTTGGCCTTTGTCAGGATGATTTGACTCATCAACTAGCTATGATTATACGGCATAATGAGAATTTGAGGAGACAAGAGAGAAATGGAGCACCAGCTCACATTATAACAGAGTTTGCTCAGTTGTTGCAGTTTCACATTGCAACGTACTTTGATAATGAACTTCCTGGCCAACCTAGGGTGAGTAATCTAATCTAGAAGGCTGTTTTTTCTCTTGCTACTTGCGGATATCAGCATAAGTTAAACTTATCCTTTTCTTTTTGTTGGAATTTAGGCGACACAGCGCTCAGGAAGGCCTATTAAATCAATTTGCAGCAGACTGAAGGCAAAAGAAGGCCGGATTAGAGGGAATTTGATGGGCAAGCGTGTTGATTTCTCAGCCCGTACTGTTATCACCCCTGATCCAAATATTAACATTGATCAATTGGGAGTACCATGGAGTATTGCTTTGAACCTGACATATCCAGAGACTGTCACCCCGTACAACATTGAGAGGTAAATCAGTTTGCTGTTATTCAGATATTTATGTGACTACTTTGTTTTTGCTAATCCTTTGCATCTAAACCATTGATTTCAGGTTAAAGGAACTTGTTGAATATGGACCTCACCCTCCTCCTGGAAAGACAGGCGCAAAGTACATTATCAGAGAAGATGGCCAGAGGCTTGACCTTCGTTATGTGAAGAAAAGCAGTGACCAGCATTTGGAGCTTGGTTACAAGGTGAGTTTTTCATTGTTATTGTTACAGCTTTTTCTATATTGGATAATTTCATTAACATTTCTTTGTATTTTACTCATTATGCCTGATCCCATCAGGTGGAGAGGCATCTCAATGATGGGGATTTTGTTCTATTCAATCGGCAACCGAGTCTTCACAAAATGTCTATCATGGGCCATCGTATCAAAATTATGCCTTACTCAACTTTCAGGCTGAACTTATCTGTCACTTCACCGTATAATGCTGATTTCGACGGGGATGAAATGAATATGCATGTCCCTCAGTCATTTGAGACCAGGGCTGAAGTTCTGGAGTTGATGATGGTGCCTAAATGCATCGTATCTCCACAATCGAATAGGCCTGTCATGGGTATTGTCCAGGACACACTGCTTGGGTGTCGCAAAATTACTAAAAGAGACACTCTTATTGAAAAGGTTAATAAAATGCTCTATTTACCCTTTGTGACAATATTTTCTTGTAAGTTTTGTGCCTCATTGTTAACGATATATTGCAGGATGTATTTATGAACATCTTGATGTGGTGGGAAGACTTTGATGGAAAGGTTCCTGCTCCTGCCATACTGAAACCAAGGCCTATTTGGACTGGGAAGCAAGTTTTTAACTTGATTATCCCAAAGCAAATAAATTTAATTCGGTTTTCAGCCTGGCATTCAGAAACAGAAACTGGAAATATTACTCCCGGTGATACTATGGTTAGGATTGAGAAGGGAGAGCTTTTATCCGGTACACTCTGCAAAAAGACTCTTGGAACATCTTCTGGAAGTCTTATCCATGTTATTTGGTAATTATGCTTCTATTAACTTTGAACTTATAAAGTTGCATCAGAATGGCTAAGCAAGTTTGTTTTCACTTATTCTTTTCAGGGAGGAGGTTGGTCCAGATGCTGCTCGCAAGTTCTTAGGTCACACACAATGGCTTGTCAACTACTGGCTTCTTCAAAATGGTTTCAGTATTGGTATTGGGGATACCATTGCAGATGCGGCTACCATGGAAAGAATTAATGAGACAATTTCTAAAGCAAAGAATGATGTGAAGGAGCTTATTAAACAAGCACAGGACAAGAATCTGGAAGCTGAACCAGGGCGTACCATGATGGAATCTTTTGAAAACAGAGTCAACCAGGTACTGACTGTTTATGCTTCTTTCGTTTTATTTAGGTCTTCTGAGTAAAACAGTATTCCATGTTTTGTTTGAGTTGCTTAACTTTACTCTCTTCTATTCCAGGTTCTCAACAAGGCTCGTGATGATGCTGGAAGCAGTGCTCAGAAAAGCTTGTCTGAAAGCAACAACTTGAAGGCTATGGTCACTGCAGGCTCAAAAGGCAGTTTCATTAACATTTCACAAATGACTGCTTGTGTCGGACAGCAGAATGTTGAGGGCAAGCGGATCCCATTTGGTTTTATTGATAGAACACTGCCACACTTCACGAAGGATGACTTTGGTCCTGAAAGTCGTGGGTTTGTGGAGAATTCTTACCTTCGAGGGCTGACACCACAAGAGTTTTTCTTTCATGCCATGGGTGGTAGAGAAGGTCTGATTGATACTGCTGTGAAGACTTCTGAGACTGGATATATCCAGCGGAGACTTGTGAAAGCTATGGAGGACATCATGGTTAAATATGATGGCACTGTAAGAAATTCATTGGGAGACGTCATTCAGTTCCTGTATGGAGAAGATGGCATGGATGCTGTCTGGATTGAATCACAAAAGCTGGATTCGTTGAAGATGAAGAAGGGTGAGTTTGACAATGTGTTCCGCTATGAGCTGGATGATGAGAACTGGAGGCCTAACTACATGCTGCCTGAACATGTTGATGATTTGAAGACCATCCGTGAATTCAGAAATGTGTTTGAGGCAGAGGTTCAAAAGCTAGAAGCTGATCGTTTCCAACTCGGTACTGAGATTGCCACGACTGGTGATAATTCGTGGCCTATGCCTGTTAACCTGAAGCGGCTTATTTGGAATGCCCAGAAGACATTCAAGATTGATTTTAGAAGACCTTCTGACATGCACCCAATGGAAATTGTGGAAGCAGTAGATAAGCTGCAGGAAAGGCTCAAGGTCGTGCCTGGTGATGATGCTATGAGCATCGAGGCTCAGAAGAATGCAACGTTGTTCTTTAATATCCTGCTTCGTAGCACATTTGCTAGCAAGAGGGTCTTGAAGGAATACAGACTTACAAAGGAAGCTTTTGAATGGGTTATCGGTGAGATTGAATCAAGGTTCCTTCAATCTTTGGTGGCACCTGGTGAAATGATTGGATGTGTGGCTGCGCAGTCCATTGGAGAACCAGCAACTCAGATGACTCTGAATACCTTCCATTATGCTGGTGTCAGTGCCAAGAACGTCACTCTTGGAGTTCCCAGGTTGAGAGAGATCATTAATGTTGCCAAGAAGATAAAAACTCCGTCATTGTCTGTGTACCTGAAGCCTGAGGTGAACAAGAAAAAAGAATTGGCTAAGAACGTCCAATGTGCTTTAGAGTACACCACTCTGCGCAGTGTAACTCATGCCACTGAGATATGGTATGACCCCGATCCTCTAGGAACCATAATTGAAGAGGATGTGGAGTTTGTCCGGTCATACTATGAAATGCCTGATGAGGATATTGACCCGGATAAGATTTCTCCTTGGCTGCTGCGCATTGAGCTTAATCGTGAGATGATGGTTGATAAGAAGTTGAGCATGGCTGATATTGCTGAGAAGATCAACCATGAATTTGATGACGACTTATCGTGCATATTTAATGATGATAATGCGGACAAGCTCATCCTTCGTATCCGCATCACAAACGATGATGCACCGAAAGGAGAAATACAAGATGAGTCAGCTGAGGATGATGTCTTCCTCAAGAAGATAGAGGGTAACATGTTGACAGAGATGGCTCTTCGAGGCATTCCAGATATCAACAAAGTTTTCATCAAATTTGGAAAGGTCAATAAATTTGACGAAAACGAAGGTTTCAAAGCAGATAATGAATGGATGCTTGATACAGAAGGTGTCAATCTCTTGGCTGTCATGTGTCATGAGGATGTTGATGCTACAAGGACAACAAGTAACCATTTGATTGAAGTGATTGAGGTTCTAGGAATAGAGGCTGTGCGCCGAGCTCTCTTGGATGAACTTCGGGTTGTCATATCATTTGATGGATCCTATGTGAACTACAGGCATCTTGCCATTCTTTGTGATACAATGACGTATAGAGGTCACCTGATGGCAATTACAAGGCATGGTATCAATCGCAATGACACAGGACCTCTTATGAGATGTTCTTTTGAAGAGACCGTGGATATCTTGCTTGATGCTGCTGTATATGCTGAATCAGACTATCTGAGAGGTGTCACTGAGAACATTATGCTTGGCCAGCTTGCTCCTATTGGGACCGGAGGATGTGCGTTATATCTCAATGACCAAATGTTACAGCAGGCCATTGAACTTCAGCTTCCAAGCTATGTGGAAGGTCTGGACTTTGGCATGACGCCAGCACGCTCACCCATCTCCGGGACACCATATCATGAAGGAATGATGTCACCAAGTTATCTGCTGAGTCCAAACATCAGGGCCTCCCCCATTAATACAGATGCTTCCTTTTCACCATATGTCGGGCATATGCAGTTCTCCCCTCTCCCTTCACCAGGTGGTTACTCTCCATCCTCAGGGGGATACAGTCCATCTTCTCCAAATTTCAGCCCTGGACCTGGATATAGCCCTGCGTCACCAAACTATAGTCCAACCTCACCATCATATACACCAGGCTCTCCTACATATAGCCCAACAAGTCCGACTTACTCGCCAACAAGTCCATCATACTCACCCACCAGTCCGTCATACTCGCCCACATCACCAAGTTACAGCCCTACATCTCCGAGCTATAGTCCAACATCGCCAAGCTACAGCCCCACCTCACCGAGTTATAGTCCCACCTCTCCGAGTTACAGTCCCACCTCCCCAGTTTATAGTCCTACCTCGCCAGCATATAGCCCTACATCTCCTGCATACAGCCCAACATCTCCGTCTTACAGCCCCACATCTCCTTCATACAGCCCCACATCTCCTTCATACAGCCCCACATCCCCATCATACAGCCCGACATCTCCTTCATACAGTCCGACATCACCCTCATACAGCCCGACATCACCCTCATACAGCCCTACATCACCCTCATACAGCCCTACATCGCCTGCATACAGCCCTACTTCTCCTGGTTACAGCCCGACATCACCAAGTTACAGCCCAACTTCGCCGAACTACAGTCCAACTTCACCAAGCTACAATCCTTCATCAGCCAAGTACAGTCCTTCGCATGCTTACTCTCCAAGCAGCCCAAGGATGAGTCCATACAGTCAGACTTCTCCGAACTACAGGTACTTACAATTCTAGAAAGGACTGACAGCTTAGTTTTGACATAATATTGCATTCTTAGGCAATCTATGCATGTATCTCTATTGGTGCTTATACATGGTTATATTCCTGTTTTCACAGCCCAACTTCACCGACTTACTCCCCTACTTCGCCATCTTATTCGCAACCAAGTCCGTCATATAGCCCAACCAGGTGAGCATCTTTCATATTTCATCATCTCTCTCTCTTGCTACCTTCAGATAGATGTGCTATGTTTTCAGCTTTTCTCACTATTGTTGTATACCCCCTTGCTCGTTAGTAGGTATGTCTTCTGACGCATTACTTGACTTTTGCAGCCCATTCAACACCTCTGGGGGACCTAGCCCAGATTATAGCCCAACCTCTCCAAACTACAGGTGAGTTATCGCAATATGTGGCTAATCTTGTTCACCTGTCATGGAAGCTATCATTCTGACATCAATTTTCGCTGTGCAGCCCTAGCGGGAGCTACTCCCCTACTGCACCAGGGTACTCACCATCATCCACCGGCCAAGGCAATGACAAGGACGATGAGAGCACTCGTTGAAGCCGATGAGAAAAGTATTGAGATGGCTGCACAGGAAGAACAAAACTGTCACGCTACACATCTTTTTTTTCTCTTTTTTTTTTGCCTCTGTTTTGTATGTTTACTGAACAATTAAGAGGAACTTTGTTTTCCTTTTGAGCTGCTAAAGCGGCCATGAGGCTGAACTGTGCTAGCTTCTGCTCCTTGCGGTGTGGCTTACTAGTTGTTGGTAACCACGGATTGATAAATTCTTAATGATCTCGACGGATCATGTAATGTTATGTAATGAGGAGCTAATTTCTTGTCAATTTTGCTCTTTCTTCCCGTGGCGGTGTTTTTGCATGTGTATTTATTTTATCGGTTCTGCCGTTTGCCATCCGTTGTAAGCCAGAAATCTCCGAACGTTTCGTTAGTTACTTTCTGTATGTCGCCGATTCGGTACTTCCTGTCTCTTCAACCTGTTACATTTCAACTAATCATGCAGGCAAACGTTTGGGTGGACATTGCCCAGATTACTGAATTCCCTTCACTCAGAAGCTATGGCTCGCTTTGAAGTTAGTCGAGAGCTGGGCAGAAGCGTTGGGACTTGGGTGCGCTGGTTTAGAGGTCAAACTAATGCTGAGCCTGTAATGTTGAAGAATACTCCTGCGGTCTTGCCGCTCAGGTTGATGTGTTGTGGATAGACGAAGTCCCAAACTGTATTTTTTTGCTGGTGTGTCCGATCAGTTAACCGGCATCGAAGTCGATGGGATTCGCCAGTCCAAAGAAGAAAAAAAAAAGGCGTTGATGGGGATGTTTTCTTCATATTTTTCTTCATATCCTTTTTGTTGCTGCCAATCATATAGCAAGTTAATGGGCCTGTAGTTGTGCTTCTATATCTTAATTAGGGCTAGGATTAGGATAAATGAATAGCGTTGTTCCGATCCTAAAATCGTTAGGTTATCCTCTTCCAAAGAAAGCAATATTGCTGCATGATTTAATTGACCATTGTTTAGTTTGAGAACAAAGACTTCGACAAGTCAATCGGTGCCTTGTATATTGAAATAGCTAGTTCGAGTACAATGCACAGACACGTTATGCAACCGAAGTCCACATCACAGCAAGTGTGTGGACGTAGATGAGTCATACACTAGTACACCAAGTGAGTGACATTAGCTGACTATTAATTGACAAGTCGGATGCTTCCTCACACAGTCAGTAGGTCCTCCTCTGTTTGAAGTGTTGTAATCCAAACTGCCAACCCAAAGAGCCCCAGCCCCATGTATGTATAGACCAAGTGGCGTCATCAACTGCGCCGGCAAGACCACGTTGTGCCCGTGTGAGCATCCGCCACGTGCTCCGGCCCCACTGCATTATTTGGCCATTATCTCCACTAAGCCGTTGACCTCCTCCTGTATCTAAATCCATGGAAGTCAAACAATACTACGGCATTGTGCCTCCACTTTCTCTGCATGTGGCAAAACTGACTATCATAGTTGTCCTTTTTTTTGAACACACTATCATAGCTGTCCTTGGGGCTTATTGGAGCAAGATTGGGGGTTAAAAGGTATTTCTGGTTCATGTTCTAAGCCCAGACTTTCGTATCTTAACCCATCCTTTACGCATTCTTTGCTCGCCACAAACTCTATACGTGCATATGCTTCTCACATGCTGGAAAAAGAGAAATGTGGCTGAGAAATGTGGCTTTAGGGCCATTAACATAAGAACCTAAATGATTTCAGGCCGTCAGAGAGCATGCGTGGCTATCACTTGGTGACCACCAATTAGAAGCTGGGTTGCAACCACAATCACAAACCGAATGCTACCCGATGTGGCACCACACGCCAGATGATTGGCAGCCAACACAAAAACTGGCCAATCAGGTAATGACAGGTCAAGTTCGTGTGTAACAAGTAATATGTGTAAGAATTAATTATCCTATCAATTTGAGAGCATAACGCTAATACAAACAAACTCGTCATTTATTTTTTCACAACCAACAAAATAATGTACACGTGTCGGAATGACCTATGGACAAGTATAACGCAATGCAAAGCAATGTTCTACGTACAACCTCGTACAATGTCACTCAATCTCAGAGGTCTAGACTTGTCGGGTAGTGGGATATGCGCGGCAGTATCTTCGGCATTCTTGGCTTCATAACGAAGTATACGTGCATATGCTTCTCACATGCTTGGGAAAAAAAAGAGAGTGAAATCCAGCGTTTTCTCCACTGACCAACAGCCTATTGCATTGCATATGGACAAGAGAAAGAGCGTGTGTGCCCATCACTCGACGATCGTCGCCAATAACGAGTTGGCCACAACTCCGTCTTCAACCTTTGGTCTCCACCGCTTACAACAAACCTACCAAACAAAATGCCACCCCCCGCACATGAGGCGTGACACATCAGACTCGCCATGGACACGTCAGGCGCATGGGCTAGTAGGGTAGTGACACGTCGAGCTCAAACCACGACAAGTAATGTGCATTTGTTGGCCCAAGACATGGTTATCCTATCAAAAGCCGGATTAATAATCATTATCTTGATTGAGGGTTTAGTGGATCAAGCCCCATGCTGTCTCGGATCTTTGAACGGTGTGGCAGGGTTGGCTGGGTGGTGTGATGCAAAAGCATAAACTGATTACCCGCTGTTTGTGATATGTCGGCCTGAAATCATGTCCCTTATTGGATGTTAATATGGAGCAGCATTTTTCTCTGCTCCACTACTTAATTCGGTCTTACCAGTCATAAGCCGTCTTTGGAAAGTGTGGCCTTTGTAAAGGCAAATTCTGCTACCTTAACAAGACGTGTTTGATATTCAGTTATGTAACGCATGCTATTCTATTCATTCTTCTTCAAGTAAGGACATTTTTTCCTCGCATTTTTCTTCTTCTGGTTTGTTGAAAAAATGCTGGCCATTCATCTGCAGACCACTGAAGGAGCCCACGTAATCTTCTGGAGACAATTGATTACATGCTTTGTGTTGACCCGTCCCTATCACTGTATCAATCATAATTTGTGCAATTATAATTCCTAGGAAGAAATTTTTAACCTAGTAACATGCATTTGCCTCCACTACTCGAAAAGTAATAAATCCTTGCGTCTTTGACTTATTCCCATCATTGAGCTACTCTATTATTGGAGTCATGTCTTGTGCATCTGCATTGATCATTACAACTCACATTTAGATTTTCATGCGTCTCCTCAAGTTTCTAGCCATGATTACATGATGAAAAGTTGAACAGAATTAAATTTAGATTTATCTACTGCCTGTGCGATAAATAAGAGTCTAGACTAAGGAACTTTTTCTAAACAAAAATATAGACTCAAAATTTTGTGGTTGGTAAAATAATTAAGAAACACATCTGAAGCTCAAAAATGCTGATCATCACCATCACAAAAACAGCTTAACCCACTTCAATATAAGGCGAAATGAAAAAAACAAGATCATAAAATTCAAAGTTTCGGTGTATAGATATATGTGTATACCAGGTATGTTCAGTTTTTATCCATCTGGTGAGCCTGCCTGGGTGTTTGGAAAGGCTGGTAATCTTTAAAATTCTGTTCTCTCTTCAAATGAATAGGCAGAGGTCCTGCCAAAATGGGAAACGCTCAAAGTGATAACAAGATAGAATTGACATCCTTGTGTATGCTATCACTAAAAGCCTTCATCATCACATGACTTAGCATTTTCCTTGATCGTCCATTTACCTTCTCTTTTTTTTACGAAACAGTCCAGTTACCTTCTTGTCTTCTAGTGTATGTTCTGTGGTAATCACAAAATCACAGTACACGCCCCCACCATCTTTCTCAGCGATGTGACTCCCTTGACATGGTTCAATGCATAAACCTGTTATGGTGTAAACGGAAAGTGTTGATTTCCTGAGAGAATCTTAATGCAGTAAAGTGCTTTACGATAAGAGGTGAAGCATTACAATGTCTATGTCATATTACAGATGAGCTATAGACACTGATTTGTTGACGCGATTTGTGTTGTCAACTATTACAAAATCTGATAGAATGTTCCGCGCCAGCTGACATTATTGTTGAGAGGTTTACGTGAGACATCTGGAAGTTCCACGAATTCAGTGTCAGAATTTTAGCTGCAGTTTTTTAGTACGCAACGCTTGCCATTGCTGAAGGGAACCAACACAACAAGACCTGCCAAGAAGCATGCTCTCCTACACTCAGCTTACTCTCCGTCAGTGGTGAAGCTAGGGAGAATCGGATGGTGGTGCACAATGTCTAATTTGCAAGCAGATTGTCTAATTTAGCTATTCAAGAGCAAATTTGGCACCAGGGTAGTCCAACGTAGCTTCGCCACTGCTCTCCGTTCTCTTTATCCATCTCTCTCATCCATTATGTACCCAGAAATTTGACCAACAACACTGTCTTAACAATGTATTCGATCCTCTCCTACCATTGGTTGTTGCCATGTTCCACTTGTTCTACCTGTCTGCCTGTCCTTAATTGGCTCAACACCATCTGGCCCCCATTTTTGGCTCCCTTTTACATGTTATCTCGTGAACTTGTGCTTAGGTTAATAAACCTTGTATTATTTATTCAGCCGAACATATCGAGTGTTTGATCCTTTAGTTTGGATGGCTGCAACAACTTGTATAACATGGACTACCATGTGAGTGATGTATAACATTAGTTTCCAGCAAAATCAGCTCCGGCTGCTTCTTATTGGAGTTAATTACTTGTAAGTTTGACATCCTAATAGAACCAGGCCGAGAACTTGCCAGTTTTTTTATGAAAGGCTAGTTAGACGAGTAACAAATCATTTGTTTATTTTCTGTTCTGAAAATTTCTCAATTTGTTGTCCAAGTATTCTATGGCCCATGGCTTCTCAGGAAATCCACAACATCAATCCCCTCTACTGCTGCCAGTACAATTTAGTTGATAATAGCATCCTTCTAATTTTAGCACAAACAGCACATTTTTTTCTGAACAATGTAGAGATAAAGCTTTCTATTTTTGAGCCGTGTAATTATCTTTTCAGATAAGCATACTCGTACATCTAAAGCAACTATAAACTAAAGTTTTAAGATAACTCAGAAATAATAACACTAATGGTAGCCTCTAAGTTAGAACATGTTATAGATCATTAGATAAGATTACCCCCAAAGGCCAAATGGAAGGATGCCATGGTGCCAACTGTCATGATGTCTTACAATAGGAAGACATGGTGCTAGATAGCTATATAGTGGAGGTGAGATGTGAAAAATTTTCTTCTATACTTTTTCTCATCATGTATCACACAATAGAACATGTGAATGTGATGGAGATCCTCCCTTTTGACTTCCAAAGTATTAATATGTTTTGTTAAATGCTTTGTTATCTCAAAATGTTTCCTAATTGCCTTAGTTGATATCAATCATGCAGTAGGAAAATCATATAGTCAGCATCCTACCTGGAATGTGCCCGAGATAGATTATCACATAACGAGCTAGAACACACCTCTGAATTCAAAAATCTGAAGAATTATAAAATGATCTTTTGAGAGTTCGAAACTTGGAGATAGCTGTTGATGATGGCATGCAATGCACTATCTTTTTAAAAATTTCCTCATACGTACCGACATTTTCTTCTCCATCTGACATATTCACTTATCTGAAGTCGTGCCACATTAGCGATGAAAACGAAGTTTCCAAGAAATGAGAGCCAATGAAGTCTCTGTCTCTTAATTTCTTGTTCTCCATGCAGTTTGAATGGCCAGGCTAACCTATCGGTGTGATTTAAAACCTCGGAAGCAACCTAATCTCGCACACGTCCTCAACTATATGATATGGGAGAAATAGTGATGCAAACTTGCCACTTGCTACTATAGCGACGGACAGTGGACCAACTGAGACTTCTTCAGAGAAGGTTGCAACACCCTTTCTATTGTGGGTCAACTAGTATGATAGGATAATGCTATAAAAAGAAAAAAAAATCACAAAATTATTCATAGGTTCTGAAGTTAAGTGTTTGGAAACAGTGTTCGTGACTGCTGCACTTCTTCCAAATGCGTGTATCTTTCATATCAGGTATGAATCATGAGGACCAGTTCAATAATGCAGCATACCAATTAACATTGTCTAGGATCTGGGCATCTTAATCAATTCTTACTGTACAGTTCTAGTTGTCTATCACATGAAAAGAACAACCTGGGCCATTAGCTGACTTATGCAGTTCATATAACTGTATATGCAGCAAAGGCATGTAGTGAGTCGCAACTGCAGGTTTGAACATGGTGTCATGTTTCTGGACTGCAACTGCAGGTCTGAACATGGTGTCATGTTTCTGGATTGCATCACCTTTTTCTCTGAACGCTGCAATCCAGAAGCGTGACACTTGTATATGTATAAAAGTTTCTGGTGCCTCATCCTCCAGGTTTGAAAAGGTTATTGGTGTTCTACTGCCTTGTCCTGTTTCAGAGAAAAAGTGCTACAAAAGTCACCTGTATACATGAGATCAATAATGCAGCCACGGCCCACCGAAATGGACAAGAACTTATCTTATGCTCTGTGAAAGGTGTATATACCCATTTATCTACGAGGCCGATTGTAGAATTTACTATAGCTGCATCATTAGGAACTGGTCACTGATTAATCGAGGTGATAAGGTAGCTTATTAGCATAACTAACAATTGCTCCACGAGTTATAACTTCTTGAAAATAGCTGTGCAAGGATGGCATCACCAGCACCAAGGAAAGTGACTCATCGAAACTTTTCAGTACAATCCAACTTACACATCGTCATCTAGGGAGTCAATAGAATAGCTCAATAATGCAGCAGGGAGTAAACATTGCCCCGCAACTGTCGTTTAAATTGTGGTTTGCAAATCAGTTCACTGCAACGTCCAAACGGACACGTCGGAGTGCTGATTAGATTAGCTTTGTTGCTTAGCGTATATAATTGATGCTGGAGAGTTCTTAATGCAAATATATCTTTCATCCATGTAATGTTCATGTCCTGTGATCAAATAGCATCTAATAAAAGATAGTCCTGCAAGTGGGAATTGCCATTGAGGCTATACTATGTAGAGTATTTGTACTACTGACATTGTTAAATGCGGAATCCCATCAATGTAATTGTTCTTTCAGAATTATCTCACTCTCATAGAAATATGAAGATGGTGTGAGGATGTAAGCAATTGTTTGATGGCGCTTCAGGTCCTGCAATATATTTGTTCTATGGGTTTAGGTGAGATTTCTGACCCCACCATTTGATCAGCTATAGAAGGCTATTACTCCAGATGCCATCGTTTTATGCTGTTGTGAGTTGTGACCCGTGCATGGGGCCGAGGGAGCTCAATAATGAGGCTAAAAAATGCATTTGTTTCAGAAGTCATGCATGACACAGAATAAGAACATGGAACTGAAGTTTTGAAAATGTAAGCAAAAATGTGACCAGTACAACGACAGGGACTTAAATATTATTATCACAAATTTATTAATTTGACGATCTTTTAGGCATCCATGTATACACCAAGGCTAAATTTTGAGATAAAATTCTTGTTGAAGCCCCTCTTACAAGTTACACACAATTACATCGATTAGACATACAGAAAAAATAGAAAAATGTCTACTCATTATATTGTACTAGCTTGCAAAGGAGATGTACGCAGCATTGAAGTTTTCAATTATTGATTTAGAGAGGAAATTGTTTCCCAGTTAAGCATTCCTGAAAATATCACGTAAACCCATAGCTGAGGGTAAAATTGCTTACTAAATGAAAGTATGAAACAACTTTATGGACATGCCTTTGCAACTACCATCGTCGTAGAAAAAAGACTTTGAAAAGAATGCTAAGCCCGATGCTGTTGTTCTAGCCAGAAACAGGTTTATATACCCCCCCCCCCCAATGAAATCGTACCCTATCTAGGTTCATGACTACTGTAACATTTGAAATTTGGTGTCTCTGCACAATATCTTTAATCTTTTTCAACGTTCTCTGATAAAAAGAATATTTCTAACTCTGCAGTTTCTTTTTTATCTCATAGGTTAATCTGTAGCAGCAATAGCTAGAATTTTAAACAAGTAGTAGTTAATTTAGTACCAAGGCATGATTTCATTATATTCTCCATATTAAGAAAGCTAGGGCTAGGAAATGGCGCTTACATATGGATAATTTTGAAGGAAAAAAATGTCCACAATAATAGCAAAGGTTGCTAAAGATGGTTCTCTTGAATTATGTTTGTGCAATGCTAAGTTAGTAGTACTTGACATAAAGGCCTAAAGCCAACAATTCCCTCTCAACCAAAGCCATACATATCGAATTAGCCATGCACAATACGCTTATATGAATTATTTAAATCAGCCCATCAACACTTACGGAGGCTATTAATGCTCCATGGAGCATCCTAAAGATTGTCCGGATTAACAAACTTGCAAACAAACAGACAAGATAGCGATATCAGTCTCTAGATTTTTGGCCTAATCTTTGTGAAAGTTTACTTTTTCCTCATTTGGGGAATAAAGAGAAAAGATGCAAGCTTCAAAGGTGGCTTTTGGTGTTCCCGAGATATCTTATTCAAGCGATGTTTCAGAAACAGAAGATATCTCATTCATAACCAGGTGGTCCGACGGTAGCTCCATGTTGACAAAGAGAAACGACCGTAACTTCAATATGTGTTCAATTTTGGACATGAACCAATCAACGATCATCCTATTTGTAGTAGTTTCCAGTTATCCAGATGTCGAACAATATCTTTCATTGAAAAAGCAAAACGATAAGCCTTCCATTCTTTTGCAATGATAAATGCAACATTCGAATAATACAATAAATGATTCCAATGTGTTAACAAGGACTGTCGGTGATAGTGGGGTATATAGACATGAGCACAAACAACGGCCACCTTAAGCTGAAAAAAAATAGGTACTCGATGCTTTAAACCTTCTCTTTACAATAACTGTTAAAGAGTTTGCATGTAAGTTTCTATGTATTAGCTGTATCTTGAAATATTCGTGTAATGCAGCTAAGAGTTGATTGAACATAAAAGACCTTTGAAATCATCTAAACTGAACGAGTAACCTTGATTTTATTGAGCCGGCTCTGCTCTTAATCGGTTCTCTTATCTCCCATAAACTTAAAAAGGGTTAATTGGATTCATGCCATTACAACTTCTCTGCTTCTGAGATATCCCACTGGTATTCTTGATATTGAAACAGTACCATTACAATTTTGACTAAATTTGAACCATGCCATGTATACGTCTTTTTCCAGTTTTTCTACCGTATGTGTGTACCCATGTTTCGTATGAACCAAGTTGCCCCTCGTCGTTCTCTGCATCTTCTGTGGTCATCTCCATCCGAGTTGCCCCCAATCTCCTCTACCTCCTCTCTGGTCTTCTCCATCCAAGTTGCCCCAATCCCACACACGTGAAGGATGCCCCTGCTGCTCAACCTGCCACTCGTCGGAGCACACCGCGAGCAAAACTTGGCCACGCCATCAATTCCTATCACTTGGACTTGGTGTGCGCAGACACGAGCAACATTGCGAATTCATGGCTGAGGCCGATGCGGATCGAAC
>LAPY01000488.1:189887-205143 GCA_000970635.1 Eragrostis tef | reverse complement strand
GCTATACGAAGTTATTACGACCTGTTCTTTAATTGTGTGGTAGCAAGTAGATTGTGGAGTGAATTATCAGTTGTGCTTGAAATAGATATTGGTAGCTGCTATGAAAGTGTGGCAAAATTCTGGATTAGTGAGAAGAAGCATTTAGTTGTTAACATGTTTAGTTCGGCTGTACTCTGGAGGATATGGAAACTAAGGAATTACATATGTTTTCAGAATGGCAGATGGAAGAGTATCCAGGAGGTGTGGAACATGATCATTCCCATGATAAAGGAGTGGAATTTGCTTTGTCCACTGAAAGCTACAGAAACTTTCGACCACCGACTCTCTACACTACAACAGCTGACAAGAAGACCAGAGAGGCTCAGCTGGAGGGGTGCTTCCTGACGAGGTGCGAAGCGCCGGAACATCAGGAAAAGAATCAGTAGTGTGTGTGTTGTGAGGGGCGCGTGGGTGCGTCTGTAATCGAGCTGCAAGCTGAGAGTTGTATCTGGTGCTTAACGTAACTTGGTCTTGATTTGCAATGCATTGATGGACTGGGGATTCGTCCTTAGAACTCTAAAAAAAAAAGCAAAGTTGCTGTCGGGCAGTGCGGCGGAGGCTTTGGAACTTTGATCTAGTACTATCTCACTCACCCGATCGATGTGCACGTTTTGGCGTTTCTCCGGTCAAAGCGATGGCTATGTGAACGGAACATTCGGTGCCGTGCTGCGCCGCGCCGGTGGATTCCAACGAGACCTTCTTGTTCGTGAAGTGGAGCTGCCGCACCAACGAAACCTCGTAAGGGGCAGGGGCTGCCGCTGCCGAACACGAAAGCAACACCACACCAGCACGAGCACGCCGGCCACCGTCCAGAGAGACTCGTCGACGCAGGGGCGCACCGTACAAGCCCAGTTCGGGCCTCCGGCTGCTAGCTCCGTCCGAGGCAATTGCTTGTGTCTGTTTCCCCCAGTAAAGCAAGGGCAATATTAGGCTTTCGGCCTTCTAACACTCGGAAGCTTTAGGCGCGACGATTGGGATGTTTAAACTGATCCATTTAGCCCACAAGCCATGCAAGCAGCCCACAACAGGTGACCCCGTGTATGGGCCCCCTCCAGGCAGCGGTGCGCTCGAATGGGGTTATACTGGCAAAGTACGCTGGAGTACCAGGCCATAGTTTTCTGTGGGCCGGTCCGGGCCTTCTTTCTAAATAATACAGAAAGCTCGTCATTTTCAATCCAACCTATAAATCCCTCTCCCCCAGTCTGTCCGTGTAAACCTTACAGGTTCATCAGTAACGCCCGAAGGAGGACGATGAGACAAAGGACAACGTCCAATGCTCGGCCCCAGCTCCCGTGCCTATCATGGAACATCTCTCCATTACCCCCCTAGCCACTTTTGAGGTTCAAGCATCTCCACACAAACGGCGCGGCCTTAAGCATCTCCAGGAGTCCTCAATGATATCTGATATCATCGTGAGCAATTTTTTTTTTCTGATAGGATCACTATGCCCAATTGATAGATCAATGCAAACAGTCCCTGTCTTTTTAGACCACGAAACACTTATCTTGAGGTAATGGCACCCATATATCCATATCAGCAAAACAGTCCCGAGTCTCAACTGAAGACTATGCAACACACAACTCAAACTTGAGATAGAGGAACATGTATGAGAGTGCTTGAGGCGCCAACACTTCACGAATACCGATGTCACAATTTTAGTAGTGCTGAAAACCTGAACCTCGCAGTAAGCCAAACTCAAAAATTCTTGTACTCTGAACAATGGAGATAACCAGTCAAGACCAATGAATCAATGCATACACGGATAGTTCAATGGATCGAGAGTACAGTAGTCAGCAGACTCAGAAACTAAAAGCCAAAGCCTGCGCATCCGCATCTCAATATGTCACTCACGCACCCGAGATCAGGAATTAGTAAATCTGTACAGACAATGAGAACGAGAAACCACTGGCTATCTTCCGGATGACAGCAACGAGCTCTCGGATCCCTGAGTTGTGAGCAACTGCGTCGCAGATGCAGGCAAGTCAAACCACGGGCTTCCAGGTGCAGCAACCTCCATCGCAATGGCTTCGGCAATTGGCGCAGGACTCGGCTTCTCGTAAGTGAACTCCAGGTCCCTGTTCTCAGCCAAAGCCATGAGCTCCGCCTCCTCGAGCCCGCGTGCCGGGCCGAGGCTGCATCGGTCTGCCCCGTGTTTCGCGAGCGCGTCCTTGAACTTCTTGATCTGAAAACACAATTGACAACAAGCACATTAGCAACGCTGCAATTCATTGAACGACTATTTTTTCATGATGTTGGAGGCAAGAGGCTTACAGTTGCGTTGGTGCAGCTGAAACTGCTGACCCTGCCCTGCGCTCCCCGGTAGAACCTGAAGAACGGGAGGACATGGACATGGAGGCTGTAGCACATGGACTTGTGCGTCTCGTAGTTCACTTGCAGGAACTGCACGTCCGGGTTCTGTTCGGCAAGCTGACAAATCTTGGGGTGGAGGGCGCGGCAGCCACCGCAGCCGGGGGAGAAGAAGTCGACGACGACGAGCATGTCGCCGGCGTTGAGCAGGGAGTCGGCGAGGTCCTGCGCGGACTCGATCTCCCGCATGTTGGGCTGCACCCCCTTCTCCCACCACCGCATGGCCTTGCAGACCAGCGTGTTCATCTGCGGAAAACCAACAGAAAGCCCGGATTTTAGAACGAATCCAGCACACAGCGCGGCTGCCGGCAACAGCACAGCATTAGCACCCCAAAAGGGGGTAATTTTGCGTGGGCTAAAATCACAAAGGACAAACTGAATCTAAATTATTCTCGTGCAGAGTGAATCGAGAAAGTGAAATGAGGAACGGATTTGAAGCAAGAACAGAGTAATAGAACGAGGTCAACAAGAACGCGGATTTTACTGATGAACACACCTGCCCAGGCGCGGCTTCGGGGCTCCGCTGCAACGGCCTCGCCTTCTTGTCCGTGACGGCCATCCTACCGCCGGGGAAGGAGCTCTTGGTGCTGTACCCGCCCATGGGCACGGACTCCCCGAGCGCCGCCGCGGCGCCCCTCGCCCGTCCGGCCACGCCGACGTTGCCACCGCACGGCGACGCCACAACTCCGTTGCACAACGCCTCAGCCATCTCGGATAGAGGAGTAATCCAACGCTTTCGAAGCGAACAAGCTCGGTCTCCCGAGAGCACGAGGCAGGAGATGAAGGAACGCGAGAACGGAAGAGAGGAGGAAGGAAAGGAAGGAAAGGCGCAATGGCGGATGAGAGAAAAGGAGGCGCCTTTTTAGAGGGGGCGAAAATGGGGCACGCTTTTTACCCCTTTCACCTTGACCCCGCAACGGCTTTCGCGTGCTGTAACTTTCTTGTACACCGTTGGATGTTGCAGTGGACGGTGGGATGGGAGCATGCTGTTGGTGTGGGCCGCTTTCGGCGCGGTAAAAGGCGTGCTGAGTGGATATATTTTGGATAAGGTTAAAGCTGGGCCTCACGCGCGGTAGGTACGAGAGGTTAGCGTGCCACGTATTGAGCCGTTTTCGGGGGATGGATGTGGTGGCGCGTGGCGAATGTGCTTCCGTTTCAACGGGCCCGCTACAGCGAAAAGTGAGTGGAACGGATGACCCACCCATTTTCTTTTCGAGGTTTTCTTTAGGAATTATTATCCTGTGCATTTTCAACCCGTAAAACCATAATATAGGAGTATTAGTAGACACAAAAAATCTGCGAGAATTTGCATAGTATACGGTATGCTAATGGAGTATCATTTCATGAAATTATCTTAGTTAGGTGTGGTACACTGGTTGGTCACTCAGAAATTTACAGCACAATCAGCTTTTGATTTCGTGTTGACTTCACACAGTGCTGTCGGTGCATTGATTCGTGCTTTGCTGCCACCGACTATTCTTGGCGAGCTAATCCGCTGATGTTGTTATCGATGAGGGGTGTAGGTCACGTTTACTTTGTTTAGGTAAACTCCACAGGCATGGTCAAGGTGCAGCGTTTACTGTTGTCCAGAAGCTGGGCTATTTCTGGAGCAACAGTCGTAACAGTAGTAATTGTTATTGACAGCACAATCGAGGAGTATGGTTGTCTTCTGTTGCTGGCTAATCAAGTAGTAATCGAATTATCTGTTGACAGCGAAAACAGCAAGGCTACTAGCTCAGTGGCTTAACTGAGTTTAGTTTAGTGTTCAGCTGTAAACAGCAGTGCCGGTAAACACCCACCGTAAAAAGTTTTGCTTTGACCAAGACGGAAAGACGACGACGACCGGATAAGCTGCGTGCGTCGTGCCATGACGCTGTCGGCGTTGATGGCGCTGGTGCTGCTATGCAATGCTTGTGACTGCCTGCAAAAAACCGCGCGGGTGGCTTGCTGATGATACCGTGGGATTTTCCGTTCGGCGGCACGCAGGAATGAGAAAAGGCCAGCTGCTACAATCACCGACCTGTCCGGCAAGCATGGGAGTGCGACAGAGCTCAGAGAAGACAGCACGGAATTCCAGATCTGCCGGTTATTTCCGGTACGATATTTTTTCTTTTGTTCAAATGGGAATGGCGTGAGAGAGAGAGGGCAGGAGGTCGCTGCGGCGCCCAAATTTATTAAAGAAAAAAGGAGCAATCGAAGAATTAGAGAAAGATATCCAAAAGGAAGTGGTGCGACGCATCCATCCGTTGCACTTGCAGGCACATGCGTCCGATCGATCCCATTTCCTCTCTCTCTCTCTCTCTCTCTCATCGTCAGCAAAACTGAATGATCCAAAACCGTGGGCCGCGGCACCTAGAGAGAGTGAGGGAGACGGACCGGTGCGTGGACCCCACCGTACTCTACGCTAGTCCTACTTCACTCGCAATGGCAAGAGGACAGACAGAGATGCAGCGAACCGACAGGTGCGAAGACGATCTGGATAGGATGCCGCGCTGGGGCTGACTCGGACGCCAGTCACCACCACCACACTACAGAGCACCGCCCATTGCTACGTGCACACACGCAGGATCCATCTCTCAATTCCGCCTCAACACTCTAGGCCGGCCGGAACGTTTGTGTGTGTGCAGCGGAGCAGCGACAAGAAGCGAACAATTTTTGGTGCGAGAGAACAAGAAGAAAAGGAAAAGGGGTGCTGAATTTGGTGGGCCTGTAACAAGAGCGGCCGGTGACAGTTTTTAGGGCCTGTAATAAGAAGAAAAGCAAAGGCGTGCTTGGTTTGGGGTGGGCCTGTCGCAAAGAGATTGGACTCTATGGGCCTTAAATGTTAGGTCTGAGCCTCCAGTCTTTAACGATAATAGCCCACTAGCCCATTCAGTCACTGCATTTCAAGCTGAAATTTCAGTGTCAGTTTTAGTGTCCTCTTTCTGCCTTTTCCGACACTAGTGGTGATGCACAACTGCGATGCTGTTACCTGTTGGTACACGGTGCTGTCTGCTAAAGCCTCGCCCGATCTGTCCCGATCCGGCTCCTAATTAACTGGGTTCTCTCTTTTCTCCATTCTTTGCAGAGGTTTTTCTTGCGTTTGGTACAGCTCTAGATTCACCGAGAATCAGAAACGTTTCAGATTCAACCCGAAAATGTTTCAGAACCTGAAACAGAATCACTTCAGAAACCGTTTGGCTAGTTTTCTGGTTTCAGTTTTAACAAACACATGAGGATAATCAAAATGACTCATTCACCCTTGGTTGGATTATGTTGTTTTTATACATTATAATATGTAATTAAGTCTACAAAATATACACTATTTAGAAATGTCATTGCAAAAAATATGCCATCGTCATCCAAATATTTATTTCTTCTTCTTCACTGGCAACATCATCCTCGCTACCCTTTTTACCAGCATCCAAATTGATACATCTCAAAAAAAAAAAGCATCCAAATTGTAAGAGGAATTTTTTCAACAAACAATTCTAACATCGACGTACATGTGAAGCAGGTTCAGAAACACAAGTACGCAAGCTGATGGCCCCAATCGATGTTAACTTCGTTTACAATCTAGTAACAGCCATAACGGTGGAGGAACAAAAAGAAAAGAACAAGCGAACCTTGCTTCCGGTGGTGGCGACCTGTTCTGCGCGGCGTCGGGCAGTTGGACTCCATCGGCGTCCTGCTGAAGGTTCCCGTCGGCGTTGTGGAGGCGGGGGCAGTGTATTGACGCGCGGGCGGCGGACGCGACGCTCGGTGACCGGGCCTTGGCGGCGGAGGCGTCGCGGCGCTGGGGGCGGCGTCCTGCTCGCGGCGTGCGGCCCCGACGGCGGTGGCAGTTCCCGTAATATCGTGGGCAAGTCGGAGGGGAGGTTGACAAGGGCAGGACGCGAATCGGAGCGGAACCGGTTTCGATCCGATTCTCATGCGAAACCTTCAGCTTTTTGCCCTTTGGAAGTGATTCAACCGATTCAGCCAAGAATCTGAAACGATTCTGGCTGCCAAACGGAGCCTCAGTCAACCACCGGCAATCCTGAGAGATCCTCTGTCACCTGAGAATACAACTGCTACGACCGACCTTGCAGGATACGCGCCGCTTTCTGTGCGTTTGTTGCACTACCGCCAGTGCTGCATGGGCCTCCCGTGGCATATATTCAGATAGCTAGCACAAGGCTGTAATAACCTCATCCAGTGCTGCACAAGTTAGCTTAGATTAGCTTGACCAGTGAGCTCAGCTGAGTGCAGCAAAGCTCACTTTACGTTTACTTGATCCTCTCCGTCTCCGCGAATAGAGCTCGCCCCACCACCTGGGTTACTCGATTGCCCTTTTGACCACTCTCCTTTCGCGCCTGCCTGCCGGCTTGTTCGCATCGGGACGCCTCCGCGTTGCAGCCACTAAACGTCCGGCCGGCCCCGCCATCACCGCGGCGATCGACTACCTCTGTATGTCTGAATGATGATTGCGTTGCTGTATAATCCGATCCCGTCGAAAAGATGGATAACGAACTCGCTCGTGGAATCACTGAAACAAAGCTTTCTCTCGTCACTTCTGCGTGTACTCATCTGATCCGATGACCTGCACATGCACGCTTTCAACTACACCTTTACCGCAGCTCTGCTCAAACTACGCACGCATCAGCCCTGTTAACGTCAAGTTGCATCTTCGTACGTGCTCTGATAATTAGATGCTGCTAGCTGATTGCAACTACACGATCGAATATGCTTGTGCTCGTCACTTCAAACTCACCGGTAAAGCTTTTACTTCTTCTGTAAGTCTAGTTTAGCTAGCTTTGCTAGAGCGCTTGTTTTTCCTTTCATTTCTTTATATATAGGTGTTTCCACCAGGATATTCTTCCTGAATATTCAGCATAATGGGGACTCAAAGGGGGAATGGAAAGGCATGCGCTGTCCGTTTCTGAAAGTTTTCAGGCAGGTCAAGGCCTCGGCAAATTAGCATTTCTTGAGTGCCTTCGCAGAACACCTCTCTCTGCGCCCAGGCAGCCATCAACCGCATCTCAATCCGCTTGTCGTTGAGAAAGTGATTTATCAGACCATTCACATACCTGTTTTGTAAATAGATTATTGCCTAAACCGGGCTCATCTCCGCATGCGTTCCTCGCTTACGGTTAACAAAATTCCGCTGCGAAAATAGAAAAGAATTGAAACCCTTGCTTCTCAAACTCTTGAACACGCACTGCGCCGCCAGCGATGCATGTACGGGTAGATGCATGCCCATGTATGTGCGCCACTTGTTAACCAGAGGGCTAAGAAACGGAGCCATCAGGAGTGTCCAAGTGGCACACTCCACATCACACGTGGCAGGCAAGCCGGAGAGTCGACCATATCCCCAACTTCTTGGATGAGCCATCAAAAGATTCCTCACACCTAGCTTTTCTCTTGATATCACTAGCAGTAAGCACAAGTTCATATCGACGGACTGTGCATCACGTATTAGACATTTGTTGACCAATGAAAAGACAACATGTATAACATGGAAACCAACTCACTCAAGATCATAAGTTGATGCATCAACAATTCAATTACACTTTGAATCAATAAGGGATAAGGTAAAGATCCTAGGCAAGAGGGTCTAGGAACGATGATATAGTAATTCTCTCGGATTGATAACATAGACGGGTAAAACATTTTAGATATTTCCGATTCCATCTTCATTTCAACATATAAAATTGTTCAGCAAGAATTATTCACGATGCAATTGATTAACCATGAGAAAATGTATCACAAGACTAGTAGCTTTCAGAAGCCCACTTGAAGCCTTGGATCTTTCCTCTTGTACGCCCACCAGTTGCTTTCGCCACCTTTTACTTGCGTGGTATTTTGACTAGGACATGAGAACCGCGCCACTAGCCGTCATTAATTCTACGGACTTGCATTCCATCAACCGTGGACAAAAAGTATCACTTGACTAGGTTTAATCCATCCCCATAATTATATATCCACTGAAAGTGACTAACATACGCACACCAAACCATTGGAAAAAACAGTAGAGAACAAAACAAGTAGGTAAATGATTTACCAAACCATATGAACTTGGTGCTAGCGAAAGGCCATTAGTAAGCATTTGTGTTTTGTACTTAGGGTGAAGGACAAATACTAGATGAACTTTGGATACACTCTCGTTAAAGGCTTTGTCCCTCTTCCCTAATGTAGTAGTAGGGCACTTGCTTGGGGGTGGTCCTGAATTCGTGCCAGACAGGGAGAGGCATAGATCCTGCCTGGTACTTTAGATTGCTAATAAGCCATGTGCACAATACTTTAGATGTTCCATGCAAGCTAAGCATGCATGTGTTTGGTGATTGATTATAAGTTTCCATCTAACTGCAAATATCTTGATCTGTGCTTTTCATATCTTGCACTTTTGTTAGCATTGATTACAAAAAGATAACCCGCAGCATTTTTTGGGAGTGACAGGACATACTACTTTAGTATAAGTACCTACATTTTTTATAACCCGGTGGTGTACTGTGCTACATTTATATACGTGTACGTACTATGCTTTTACAAGTTTACAGAAAATTCAGTTCATAATAACTGGCCCCGATCCTTGTAACACATGCTTGACACTTTCTCAAAAAAAGTTCAAAACTAAAAGAAAAGTTTTTGAAATTTGACCAGTTAGTAGTTTCTTTGGTTCTCTTTGACTCCTGCTGTAGTCCTGTCACACCGCTGAAAGTGATAACCCACATACAATCCAATGTATTGGATGACAAGGCTCCACATCCGTATCTCTATCTCCAGTATAGTACATTCCCTCGTATTTTCTACTAGCATACAGAGACGGTGGACCCACGTGGCATCTATGCACCTAGCCATCTACGACTGGTTTATCTCGGCATGGAGGATTATTTTTTTCTTGGAGACAAAGACTAGGGGGGCCAATCGGCGATGACCTGTGGGACCCACGGGACCCACGCTCCACGCGCTCCGGGCCACCAGTTGAGATAGGGACGTGTGAGCCGGATAAACTAGTCCGCTCGACACGCGTGGCGTGACGCCAGCTCGCAGCTTACGACATCAACGAACAATGCGTCGGGGCCTCAACTTTGTCCCGTGGCCTAACGGATTTCGCGTCGACAGTCAAAAATCCGTTGCCGTAAGCCGTAACAATCCTTGTTTATGATGTGGTTAACCTAAACATTTCACAAGTTGCTCGTAAACCGTTGCTTAGATTATCCACATACCTAGCTACTTGTTGTACATGTATACATGTGGGCACCGTTGTATGTTCTGAACTTAAAACCTCTTCTCTGAATTCTCTGGTTTGAGTCTCTATCTTAACTGAAAGGCTCTTCTGTTAATTTTTACTATTTTTTGCGGGTATATTATCTTAGTATTTGAAGAGAAAAAGGAGTCACCACGTTCGCTCTCAAGGTCACGAAATTACCACATTAATCGGAGAAAAAACAAAGATGTGAACCGTTAGATTTTATGAAGATCTAACGCTCTAGATTAATTGTCAAATAAGAAAATAAAAAAATAAAGAAATCAAAAGTCCATGTCAAACACAACAGCCGACGTTTGGTAAAAAAAAGAGAGCAAATATTTAAATTCGGATTTGATCCGTGACAGGTTCAATCAAGAGTCCTGTGCACCTACAGTTCATTAAGAAACCAGCTTAATTTGGATTATTGATTCTTTAGAAAAATTATGATTTTTTTTCCAAAAATTAGTATCCCACGTTGTCTCAGATGAGTAAGAGTCGGATGAGTATTATAGGAGAGCACGGTTGATCCTCATAGTTGGTAATTCAACCGATCCTAGTACGAACAAGATGTTAACCAATATAAACTCTAATTAAATAGAGTTTTCTCATCCTAGCGAAACTATATATAAAATGCCAGGCCATTGTCTATCGACCGGCAAGACGAGCCATGGCATGGGCGGCGCTCACTGAAAAGACTCGATGTAAACCAATATGATGGAGGCGATACGTTGGATTAAAGAAGTGGCGATGGCCAAGAGCCTGTTCACAACAACACCGTCGAGGCCATGCTGAGCACGAATCAAGCTGTTGCTGCTGATCAACATCACAAGTAGAAGGCGAGGCCTTCTTGAGAAAAACAAAGAAACTTAAAGTTGTACCGCGATTGTGAGACGAATCAATCCACAGCTACACAAGCAGCCAAGAATGCGTTTTCTCCAACCAAATGCAATTGTGCACCAAAGAGTGAAACAAATGAAAACAGATCAGAGCGGAGTGAATAGTACCTTCCTCGCATCCCAATTCACTTCTTTCGAATCTTGGAAATGGTGAATTAGGACCAGACTTTTAATAGAACTTAATACGTTTATCTATGGATATAGATTTTTTTAGTTGGAAATGGGGGGGGGGGGGGGAGAGAGAGAGAGAGAGAGAGAGAGAGGAATAAAAACGGATCAAAGTAGACCGGATAATACCTTCTTCTGTTCTTCATAGTCTCATCTACTTTTCTCATCGGAAGCAGAGCGGATAGTATGCGGATACGGGTACGGATACTGATTTTTTTTATCGGAAATGGTATAGATTTGCACCGGAAGCGGGATTTGGGATGAAAAGAGCGGATAGTACATTCCTCATATCCTAATCCATTTTTATTGGGTTCGGAGCGGGTCGGATAAAATGTGCATACAAGTAAGGATACATATTTTTTACAATGTTAAAAATGAGGTGGGTTTGAATCGGAGGCAGATCGGAAAAGGAACTTTGAAATAGTGCAATAGGATAGTATTAAACAAATTTGTCGTGGTGTTTCAAGTTTTTTTAACAAAACTATATATGATTTTTCTTGCTTTCAATGACAATTAATAAAATCTAGCCGCGGAATCTGCGCGGGCCACCTTGCTAGTTCTATTAATTTTTACGAAGGTTCTTTCGCGTATCCAGACAATGGATCTGATAATCTTGACTTTATTGGCTAGTGGGGTGTGTATTTGTGTGGTTTCAAGCAGATGAGGTACACTGCCATTGAAGACACGTTCAGAGCCTCCAAAAGCAACATGCAAGTGCAGTCACGAGTAGATTATCTTCTCAACCAAGGAGCATACTGTGGAGTACGTTCAAAGGAGGGACTTGTTACTTGCACTGCAGCTGCCAACGTACAGACATAAATATCTCTGGAATTTTGTACCAGCATTTCGTTCAACTTGGTCTAGATATTTCTTTTTTCGTGATTATTACGCGATTCGATCAGTTAGCTGCACGTTTATTCTGCCCTCTTTTCGCCTGAGAACTCGAGGAGGAGTACTCCGTACTCTTGAGCAATCAGCATTATTAGCACTTAAACGGTGATGTACGAGAGAGAGAGAGAGAGAGAGAGAGAGAGAGAGAGAGAGAGAGAGAGAGAGAGAGAGAGAGAGAGAGAGAGAGAGAGAGAGAGAGAGAGAGAGAGAGAGAGAGAGAGAGAGAGAGAGAGAGAGAGAGAGAGAGAGAGAGAGAGAGAGAGAGAGAGAGAGAGAGAGAGAGAGAGAGAGAGAGAGAGAGAGAGAGAGAGAGAGAGAGAGAGAGAGAGAGAGAGAGAGAGAGAGAGAGAGAGAGAGAGAGAGAGAGAGAGAGAGAGAGAGAGAGAGAGAGAGAGAGAGAGAGAGAGAGAGAGAGAGAGAGAGAGAGAGAGAGAGAGAGAGAGAATATATGAGGTGGTTCTACTTTCTCGTACAGTACGTGCTTGTTCTGGAAGGGCAGGCGCATTATCGTGTTAAGTACATTGGAAGACACAGAAAAGATCTGAAACATATGTACGGCTAGCAAGTGCCGCCGAAATTGTGGAGTCCTCTGCTTCAAGACACCAACTCCTCGCTGTTGTTCTCATCTTGAACAGGACGTCACCCCGGCCTGATGACAATCGCGCGCGACATCACACACGGCGTGGGATGGATCGATTTGGCGTACGTGAAAAAACAATCACGAAATGACGACCAATTAAGCAGGTTTAGAGGAGGATAATCAGACGACGTGACAAGCACGCATGGCGTGGTTTGATCTTCTTGTCATGCATCAGCAGGGTTCTTGTCAGGCGCGGTCGTTAGCGAGTCGTGTCATGGTTGTATCCATGCAAGCCGCAGAGCCGTCAGTCGTTTTTAGTAGTATTGAAGTATTGTTGCGTCGAGTAGAGCCATGTAGAGAGGGCGCGATCTTGTTTTGTTGTTGCATGCATTAATTCGATGCGACGATGAGGTATCTATCTCCATGCCAATCATGTTTAAGAAGGAGAGGGTCCGGCGGCGTGGCAGATTGCGAGCGGGCAGATATCCTGATGCGATGTCTGTAGCCTTTCTAATTAAATTCAGCTAGCCGATCACTGATCACACATTGATTCCCAGTTGACATCATACTAAAGAAGGTGTACACAAGATCAAGTGTGGAATAATCTTGTGTAATCGAGGATTACAATTGATCCAGTAGGCGACGAAGAAATCCAAATTCGTAGCATTTGTTTTGTAACTACGTACCAGTGGTGGATGAAGGGCCCAGTCTATGGATCAGGTAGCAACATGCGTGCATGCACCTGCACACATCAGGCTATGCAACTCTTAGCTAGCCACTAGTACGATGTCGCATTTTACAACGACTCTTGACACGCCTACTAGGATCACGTCTTCCTACCTGTTTATTTTCTGTTTCTTTTTTTTTTAAAGAAAACAGGTGGATGTTAACTAGTCTCGTTGCTCAGTAATCGCTACTCCGCGTTGCGAACACGCGGTTGGTTCCGCGTTGTTGACAAAGGAGAATAGCAGTAACAGGCTAACAGCGAGTGATGGTGTGCGCATGGAAATGTGGAGTGAGCCTGGCCGCGACGAGGTAGGAGCAGGACATGGACGCATGGGAACGATCGAGAAGAGCAGACGTACGTAGCTGGCTGGAGGCGCGCCCCACACAGCACACAACGGAGCAGGGACTACGGTACGCGCAGCTAGCCGCAGGCTGGTCAAGCCCCAACCCCGGACGACCTCGTGGGAAGAGGGGCCGGCCAGCCTAAAGTTGTGACGTCACCGACCGACCCAGTGGCGACACGGACAGCCAGCCCCATGCATCACGAGGTCCCTCCTCGCAGAAAAAAGCGTCCCGGTTTTCACACTGGAGGAGAGGAGACGGCGCGAGATCCGTCCGTCCGTTTCTGCGTGCCGCAGCGCCACGATGAGATCTTTTCCTGCTTTGATGCTGCCGCGCGCGTCTGCCGGGAAGCGCGCGAGGAAACGCGTCTGGCCTCCTCACCAGACTCGCGTCGCGCTTTGGTCCCTCGGCGCAAGCCTCGTTGCGTCCAATGCCAAGCAAGCGATTTCGATTGTCTGCTGGATCGGAGCAAATTGGCTGGGCAAATCCACGAGAGACAAGGCGCAGTGGCCAGCACCGGCAATCTGGCTCGCTCGCGCTAACAAAGACCGGCCGGCCATTTTGCTGGTGCAAGCTGGTCACGACGCAGGCCAACTGGATCCGGTGACAGGGACCTTGGCCGTCTCCACGGAATCATTTGCTAGGTCCAACGGAACGGAACTGACGCGCCCGCGCGGCCCCATGCGCCTCGGCCGATTCCGGAACGGGTTCGATCGTGACGTCCTCGTCGTCGCTCGATCGATCGTCTAATCATGCGCAGTGCCAGAATATTGATATGATAAACCCACCAGGTAATCAATTGCGAAATGATCACATGCATGTGTGTCTAGCTTTATGGATGGAGGGGAGCAGTATCTCAGAATTAATCTGATAACTCTACTTAAATCAGTACAGTATAGAGAGTACTAATATAACCTGTATCTATAGCTAGCCAACCAGATGGCTACTCCTGTACACATGAACCAAGACTCACCCCCTAAGCACGAAGCTAATTAAGCATCATCGATCACCACCGACCTGCAGCTAGCTAGGCGCTCATCAGCGATCCATGCTGGTCTGCACAACTTGAACGGACCAGCAGCGCGGCCTAATGAACAACACACGCACCACCAGCAGACGCGATGATCCATTGATCCATCTCGATCGTCTCTGCTGATGATCGAACAACCCGCAAACCTCAACAGTAATTAAGTTAATGAATCAACTAATCGATCCAGCAGCACGCAACCAAATTAATCAATCTAATTAACTAGCAGCAGCTCCAGCTCCAATTCACCTAGGCGTTCCACATGGTGGAGTAGTCCGTGAAGCCGTCCGGGAACTGGAAGATCAGGTCGGCGTCCAGCTCCGGGCACAGCTGCTGCTGCGGCGGCCTCGCCGGCGCCATGTCCTCGCCGCGCGACGGGATCGGCAGCGCAGGCGCGTTGGCCGGACAGTGACTCCGGATCGCCGACTGGTGCGTCCCGGCTTGTGGCTGCGAGTAGTTGCTCGCCGCCGGCATGGAGAAGAAGAGCTCCTGGGACAGGGGCGGCGGAGGGGTCTGCCGCGCGGCCGCCGGCTGCTCGGTCTTGATGACTTGCTGCTGGTGGTAGCCGCTGCTGTTGCGCATCATGCCGGGCACGGCGCCGGAGGAGCTGGAGCTCCCGGCGGCGGTGCCCTTGAAGTCGATGAGGTCGTCGCCGAACGACGGGTCCTCGAGCGCCGGCAGGTCATCGATGAAGTCGGGGAAGCCGTCGTCGGGGAGGGAGGGCTGCGAGATGATGCTGCGCTCCATCATGCCAGGCTTCGCCGCCAAGTCTTTGTTGAACACGCGGCACACGGCCCATTCGTCCTGCACGCAACACACGTTGAAAAGAACATGAGCAAGGGGAGAAAGAAAGAAACGAGAGCCGATTGACATGTGAGCGCGTCCGTCGCGTCTCGCGTGGTCCAGGCACGAGGCCGGCACCCCATCCATCTATCTATCTATCACACAGATCATGAATGATGAAACCAGCTAGCTAGCGGCGGATCGGATGGGATACCTTGGCGGCGCGG
>LAPY01000488.1:160515-172887 GCA_000970635.1 Eragrostis tef | reverse complement strand
GCGGCAGTACCCCTTCACGGTGGGCTGCGGCGGCAGCGGGCGACCGCAGCCGTTGCCCTCGATGTTCACCTGAGACATCCCGTACGGCGCCGGCGGCGCGTACCCCGGCGTGGCGATGGCGCCACCATAGCCGCCGTAGCTCTCACGCCCGTAGTAGGCCATGGTCACTATATGAGCAAGCACTTGTCCTGGTTCTTGTTCCCCTGACTCGGCACTGCATGGGCGACGGGGCTGGGGATTTATAGGGGCTCTCGCGGATGCCGCGTTCCATTGGTGCGTGGCGTTAACATCACGCTACCATTCTTGCAGGTGATGGTGATATGCATCATCTCTTGCTCAGTGCGTGCATGGGTGGGTAAGAAGGGGGATGCCATGCGACACTTGCAGAGGAAAAGTGATGCGCGCGCCGAACCAAATAAAGCTTTACGCGATTCGATTTCTAGGCGTTTTTGGAAGAATCGTTCAGGCATTCTTGCTGGCGAGATGATAAAGCTGTGGTTTTCACAAGGCAGACGGTGGATGGAGCCCGGAGAATCTTAACCATTCTACCGCGCGTTGTGGTTAATAAGCAAAATTCCAAATGAAAACGAAAATGATGAAAAACCAACGGATAGGCAAAGAAGCAGCAGCGAACACGGAATGTTGGCAAGCATCTTTGCATGAATAACGACGGAAGTTGTACACCTATCACGTGGCATGGTGTTTAGGGACTGTTTGTTTCCCATCCAGATTATATAATCTGCCTTATATAATCTATAAGCTGAAACAAATATGTTTATAGTCAGATTTTTTTTGTGAGGAAGATTATAGCCAGATTATAACAATTCACATGCCAGATTATTATAATTCAATAAGTTGTTCTCCTTCAGCTTATAGATTATATAAGCTAAATTATATAATCTGGGGAAAACAAACAGGATCTTAGTCTGCTGGCGAAAAAACAACATCATACGAATAGGCTATTGGAAAACCGATTCAAAGTTTTCACTTATGGATTCGATCCAAGTTAAGCCCGGTGTAGGATAGAGGAAAATTTCTGTATGCTCAACAAAAGACTATGAACATGAACCCCCACCATATGAACTTTTATAAAATTCGCAACAGAATTGCAAACTAGGGGTAGAAAACAAATATGGATAGGCAGGAATTTTCCCATATCAATTAAAATTATCTCATAACCATCACTCAATCGAATAAGATAAGGAAAATAAAAAATTCTATCGGATAATTTGGTCCAGCCCTTACCTATTTTGACTATGTTCAAATGAAAAAATAATAATAATGGTAGGTCCAATAACTAAATTCTAGTTTCTTAAATGTATTACGAGTACATAGTTAGATGACTGCCATAACACTTTTAACTATCGAACCCTGATCTTTGACTAGCCGGGGGGGGGGGGGGGGGGGGGGAATGTCCTTATACTTACGATGTAGCCTATGTTTATTTAGCTCATAATTGTTTATTATATATCTTGATTTTCATGTAGTCAATGATGTTCGCATGTGTTATGACACTCAATGTGTTTTAAGCAAATGACTATCAAACACAGTGAAATACAAGATGAGATAAAGGCGAATGGGGTAAAGAGAGAGACTAGCCACAATGAGGTTAGTGCAAAAATCATTCTTGTGTACCATGGCACGCGAGCGCCGAGAGACTTTTATTGATGCAGGTTTAGTGTGCACTTGGTATTGGGAGTTGTACACTATTCGGGTGGGTAAGTAGTTTTGGTTTCTCTACATCGGTGCAAGAACTTGATCCGGTGTTGTCGCTTTCTCTCTCTAATTTCAGCATCAATTTTTGCCCACATTGCAGATAGTCTTAGACTTCTTAAGACAGGTACAAAGTCTCAGAGCCTGTCTCATGCAACACCACGTAGAATTTTTGATGAGGTGGAAGAGAGAGAGGGAGGAAAAAGAAAGAGATGGTTGTTTCGTGAGACAACCACCTCAAGCGCTAAAATTTAGAAGCATGAGACGGCTTACACACTATTATACGAGCTGTAGTTGTCATGCAACTCATAAACATTCTTTTTCTCATTCATAAATTAAGAAAATATGTAATTAGTACGAGATAATTAAAAAATCACCATTGTATGTATGGTCTCATAAATCGTCTTATTATTACGTGTCATATATAAAAAGCACTTATGAGACAACACCTTTGTACTTGCTTTTAGTCACTTGCTTTCAATGATATATCCAAACCAGTTCCACATCACGATTAATGCTAACCGATCCGTACCTGGGCGTCGGCTGAGCCCATGGGCTGTCACGCAGTCACGGTATGGCCCGGCTCTGTTATCAAGCTGTGTGTGTGTGTAAAAAAAATTGATCCAATATCGTGTATAAGCTACGTCGGCTGAGCCCATGATTGCTTCATTCGAAACAATGAGTTTTTCTCGATTCATATAATTTTTCAGCAAGGTGTTACTACTTTGAAAATATTAGCAAGACCATAAACATCCGAGTGGTTATATGTTTCTTTTTTTGAGAGAGACGGTTATATGTTTCATTTAGCAAAACGATAAGGGAACTGCTGTAGAGCTGACTAGATTGTGCGACTTTGTTTCGATTTTGATTAATCAACGGCAATTTGGTGTTTTATTTTTCAAATGCATGCTTCTTGTTCGTTCAATGATAGTAGTCGGAATCGAGTTGTCAGTTCAAACCATAAACATCCGAGCTGTTTTTTGCAGATCCATATAATTTTATTGGGCCACACCGATCGCTTGGCCGGGCTAACATGGCCTGAGGGCGGGGCCTAAAGCCCACAATCAGGCCGTTGCAGATTTGTTGTTAGATCAGTCTGTTATTAGACTTCGGCCCACTAATAACAGCCGCATCATCTGAAGGCTGAGGCTTTTCTTTGTTCTAAAAAAGTGCTTTTTCTTTCTTCTTCTTTTTTTTTGGGAAAAAGCGTGCGTCGTCGAGGCTGGAGTCATCGGAGTCGAAGTCGTCCTCGTTGATTTTGTAGATGCTGTAACCTCTCTCCCAGTCGTCCACTACCAGGTAGATATGCTTCTGCTTCACCTGCTGCGCCGCCGGCCGTTTGGTCGTCGTGCGGCCAGAACTACTGTCACCCGGCGAGCGCGGCCGTTTCGACATGGCACTAGGTTGTTCAGGCGACGAAAAATTAAGCGGCGTCTTCGCCGTGTGTCTCGCTCGTTGATCCGTGTGCGGGAAACGCCGAAACATGGATGTGATATAGGCGCCATCCTCGTCTCGTCTCCGAGTAGTATATGATTAGCCACAGCACGTAATACGTGTCCGAATCGAAATGGAGTTCACTTGCAGCTTATCGCATGAAAGGAATTGGCGAAGGGAGTCGACACCTTAATCATGCTGGTGGCATGGTGTCTTTGGAAGAAGCGTACTCGCATCTTCGACGACAAGGCAGCGACCGTGCAGCAACTACTGGAGACTATTCTGAGGTCGACATCTGGATCGCCGCGGGAGCAAAAAAGCTAGGTTGCAGGATTTAGTACCGAGTCACGTTCATGCGCCACCTGGTACGACATGGACGCGCAAGCCTGGCGGTGGGCGCTGCAGAGCTCTCCCTCCTTATCGTACTTGAGCACGAAGGAGGCCATCTTCACCACACGGTGTCCCCGGTTGGATTCGTAATCCTTGCGCGTCTTTGCACTCGACCAGGCAGAACCTTGCCGTCGCCCGCCCTTGTGCACGAGCGCGGCGTCCACATGCACTTCCGATTCGGGATCAAAGAGCACGTCCACGCCGAGCTTCCAGGCCGGCATGGTGGTCGTGCGCTCGGAGAGGCCGCAGCAGGCGGGATGTCGCAGCAGCAAACACGCCCGGATTCTACCTTGTAGTGGAAGAGCCCGACCCAGGCGTCAAGCACGCGGTCGTAGCCACTCGCCCAGGTAGCTCCACTCGAGCCTTTCGGTGTCCAACGCGAAGGTGCTCTTCCGTTGGCCCCGAACGTTGACAGTTTCATTGGGGTTGGGCCTCCATCCGTTGTCCGACATGAACACGGTGCGCCCGTCCGGGTGCATCGCGTGCCTAAGAGCAGGTACAATGCTATACGTAGGCGGTCTCAAAGACTGTCTCATGCAAGGTCACGTAGAATTTTTGATGAGGTGGAAGAGAAAGAGGGAGGAAAAAGAAATACGCGGTTGTTTCGCGAAGCAACCACCTCAAGCGCTAAAATTTAGAAGCATGAGACGGCTTACACACTATTATACGAGCTGTAGTTGTCATGCAACTCATAAACATTCTTTTTCTCATTCATAAATTAAGAAAATATGTAATTAGTACGAGATAATTAAAAAATCACCATTGTATGTATGGTCTCATAAATCGTCTTATTATTACGTGTCATATATAAAAAGCACTTATGAGACAACACCTTTGTACTTGCTTTTAGTCACTTGCTTTCAATGATATATCCAAACCAGTTCCACATCACGATTAATGCTAACCGATCCGTACCTGGGCGTCGGCTGAGCCCATGGGCTGTCACGCAGTCACGGTATGGCCCGGCTCTGTTATCAAGCTGTGTGTGTGTGTAAAAAAAATTGATCCAATATCGTGTATAAGCTACGTCGGCTGAGCCCATGATTGCTTCATTCGAAACAATGAGTTTTTCTCGATTCATATAATTTTTCAGCAAGGTGTTACTACTTTGAAAATATTAGCAAGACCATAAACATCCGAGTGGTTATATGTTTCTTTTTTTGAGAGAGACGGTTATATGTTTCATTTAGCAAAACGATAAGGGAACTGCTGTAGAGCTGACTAGATTGTGCGACTTTGTTTCGATTTTGATTAATCAACGGCAATTTGGTGTTTTATTTTTCAAATGCATGCTTCTTGTTCGTTCAATGATAGTAGTCGGAATCGAGTTGTCAGTTCAAACCATAAACATCCGAGCTGTTTTTTGCAGATCCATATAATTTTATTGGGCCACACCGATCGCTTGGCCGGGCTAACATGGCCTGAGGGCGGGGCCTAAAGCCCACAATCAGGCCGTTGCAGATTTGTTGTTAGATCAGTCTGTTATTAGACTTCGGCCCACTAATAACAGCCGCATCATCTGAAGGCTGAGGCTTTTCTTTGTTCTAAAAAAGTGCTTTTTCTTTCTTCTTCTTTTTTTTTGGGAAAAAAAACTAGGCTAAAGCTGTGTTGAAAGAATCATGTCATGCGTGTCACAAGGGACGCTCACCCTGTGCTTCACAGTTCACATTGCAAAAGCACCGCCACGCTGCCACGACGGACAACTCTTCCTGCACGGTTTTTCCGAGCAGACATGGCAGTCGAACAACGCATGCCACGCAAAAACACAAACAGAATGGCTGTGGCCAAATCCCATTCATTGAAGGAGACGATACAGAGTACAGACGCCGGTAACAGAACGCCAGACGGATTACACTCGCTCTTTCCTCACACCAACATAGATAGAACCAGGCTCACAAATTTAAGGGACACTAGTCACGTTGCCACACTGGCAGCCGGACTCTGAAATTTGCGATACATCGCACACAGTTTTATTCTCGGATCGCAGCATTATTAGGCAGCAACTCCAGGTACCACCACCAGCATATCATCATCTCTGCCAAGAAATTCAAAGTCGTGAGACACACAGGTTCAAAGGATGCATCAATGGTGTGACGGTACAAGTTAGGCGATGATCGATCGATGTCATGCAGAGAAGAGAAATACTAGTAAGACTTACACCAGGGGAGGATCTTCCAGCGCTGGTTGTCGCCCTTGGCCCACTCCCAGAGCACGACCTCGGTGCCGTCGTGGACGCCGCCGTGGGCCTTGTCGCCGTGGAAGGCGTCGAAGTTGAGGTAGATGTTGTTGACCATGCGGATGCAGCGGAAGCCATCGCCCACGTCGCGGCTCTCCGTCCACAGCAGCGACTCGTCGAGGCCGTTGGGGTTGTACGGCACAAGCTTCACCTGATGGAACAACATAATAATAGCCATACATGTCATCTTCCGTTCAATACAAGTTACTTGCTTGCAGTTCTGATGAGAAATCGTTGACAAACTGAGGTACTAGGTGCTTACCGGGTGGCCCTGGCCAGTGGAGTGCTTGAGTGCTTCGCCGGTGACCTTGTTGACGAGCGCGAAGGCCGGGTACCCTTCCTCGTCCCGGATCTTGGTGCTGTGCCTCATGTCCTTGACCCAGTGCTGGTAGTCGTCCCTGGGGTTGGTGGGCGCCAGGCACGCGGTGCCGTTGCGCACGGTGAGGCTGAAGTCCTCGCCGGCCTTGCAGAAGACGCGCACGGTGTGGACCGGCACGCCGGCGAAGGAGAAGTTCCCCGGCCCAGCAGCAGGGGAGTCGGCCTCGGGCCCCCATGGCAGGATCTTCCAGCTCTGGTTGTCTCCCTTGCACCACTCCCACAGCACGACGGTGGTGCCGTCGTGGACGCCGCCGTGGTCCTTGTCGCCGTGGAAGGCGTCGAAGTTGAGGTAGATGTTGTTGACCATGCGGATGCAGCGGAAGCCATCGCCCACGTCGCGGCTCTCCGTCCACAGCAGCGACTCGTCGAGGCCGTTGGGGTTGTACGGCACAAGCTTCACCTGATGGAACAACATAATAATAGCCATACATGTCATCTTCCGTTCAATACAAGTTACTTGCTTGCAGTTCTGATGAGAAATCGTTGACAAACTGAGGTACTAGGTGCTTACCGGGTGGCCCTGGCCAGTGGAGTGCTTGAGTGCTTCGCCGGTGACCTTGTTGACGAGCGCGAAGGCCGGGTAGCCTTCCTCGTCCCGGATCTTGGTGCTGTGCCTCATGTCCTTGACCCAGTGCTGGTAGTCGTCCCTTGGGTTGGTGGGGGCGAGGCACGCGGTGCCGTTGCGCACGGTGAGGCTGAAGTCCTCGCCGGCCTTGCAGAAGACGCGCACGGTGTGGACCGGCACGCCGGCGAAGGAGAAGTTCCCCGGCCCAGCAGCAGGGGAGTCGGCCTCGGGCCCCCATGGCAGGATCTTCCAGCTCTGGTTGTCGCCCTTCGCCGTGGTCCTTGTCGCCGTGGAAGGCGTCGAAGCCCAGGCGGGTGTTGTTCACCATGCGGATGCAGCGGAAGCCCTTGCCGTGGTCCTTGCTCTCCGTCCACAGCACCGACGCGTCCTCCTCCTCCGGGTTGAAGTGGGCCAGCTTCACCGGGTGGGACTGGCCCAGCGAGTGCTTGATGGCCAGGCCCGTGGCCTTGTTCACCAGCGCGAACGCCGGCATGCCTTCCGCGTCCTTCACCTTGGTGCTGAAGCGCATGTCCTTGTACCAGTGCTGCGATTGATCGATCGATCGCCCAAACAGATCAGGACTCACTCACTCAGAACAAGCAGAGTAATGGCATGCGTGCCAAAGGAAGGAAAGGTACCTGGTAGGCATCCTTGGCGTTGGCCGGCACGAGCACGACGTTGCCGTCGCGGACGGCTTATTGGGCCCGAAGCCGCCGGAGCCGGCTGGTTGTGGTGGTGCCCGAACCACGACATCTTCCTTGCTTCTTCTTCCTTGGGTGCTAACTGTGACTTGTTTGACTCTGCAGGACGGTGGTGGTGCGAGGAGAGGCTCTGCCCGGCGGCCGCGTTTTATAGGCGGCGAGCGGCACCTGCGACCCCAACGGCTCGCCGCGAAACGAGTCACCCGCAGTAAATCACCGTGGGCTGGATGCTTATCTCGTGTAGGCTGTGATTGGCAGCTAGTAAATGCCTGGCCAACGTCTCTGCCATCTGGGGCCGCTTTGGATCCTGAGCTTGCTTCCGCGTGAGGAGCGTGTTTACTGTACCTTCGATTTGGTGAAATTTGGCAGGTTTTGCATTGTGGCCGTTTGAATTGATACGGTATCCTAGTATATGAATGTACTGAGATATTTTGTTGGATGAACCTGGATCCGGGTGTAAACTCTGCATTAGTTGTATGATGAAATGCAGTACAGGCTCACTCATGCCTGTAATTACTGACCAGGATTAATTAGTGAAGCACACACAGTTCATGAAGGTGTCAATGGTCTTGCCTTGGGTACACTGTACATTACCTGCATGCAATGGATCAGTGGTCATACCTCTTATGTGACAGGCTGGTTAGCAGTGTAATGCGGTGACATTTTACGGGCTGACTGTACAGGAACGTCATCGCTCATCCTTCCAGGCTAAGCATCTCTATTCCCGGAATCGTTTTGGTCAGTCGGTTTTGTACTAAAAAGGTTCAGAAATGTGTGTGTGCCTGCTTGGCTTGATGCCAATCGGCGGCTCCACCGGTCCCTATGCCTGTTGGACGCTCAACTACCGCTTCCATGCTCTTTCCGAGAGAACCAGCGGCCATGCTCTTGGGGTGCTGCATGGCACCCGGTCCTCTGGAATTTCCTTTTTCTCCACCTGAATGACAAATTTACGTATACAATATTGTCATCAACATTTCGACAAGAAAAAGGTGATGCTATTTCAATATCAGGAAATGTGATCCCTGTCTTTCAAAAATTCCTGAAATACAGCACAAGAAAAAATACTGCGTGTAGATGTGCATCCACCAGTGGCCATGGATGGACGCGTGAACCTGACGCTGCGTGATTCCCACAAAAACAAAGGACATATACTGCTTCAGACGGCCCCCGTGTTGGGCTTTATAATTTTCTGCTCCTCTTGTAGACTGGTACACTAAAAACAGGGAACTTTTCTTTGATCATGGATGCCGCTTGTGTCTTTTTGTCACCGTTCTTTCGATGTGCTGCCAGACTAAACGTAGATAATTCTAGGTGAATGTTGTTAATCTTAGCCGTAGTGATAATTCCCGTGTTAAACAAGGCATAGTGTACCAAGTGAAGTTATACTTTGTTCACTCTAAATTTTTGACTGGATCTCTAGCAAGGAAGTTTCAGAAAACGGCAATGTATGTTTCCAAAATGCACTCCTCACCCAAAAGCTTCCTCGTTTTTTCACAGGTTCGATTCCGATGAGCACATCCTCCATCCAGGCACTTGCGCCTGCTTAGCTTCAAGCTTGTATAGTCTTTATTCGAAGATAAGAATCATCAGGATCAGCGGCATGGAGCTTCACCGTCGCTCTATGGTTCAAAATGTTCCTAGATTTTCCAGCCCTTTTGCATTTTCCTATTTCTGCCAGTATGGATCAAAACGTTGAAGTTTATCTGTGAACCGTTCAGAGTAAAGTCTGAAACTGATCTAAGGTCCGGCAGAAACAATTGAAGTTGTTGGATTTTGGAGTGTTCTGCTAGGTAACGGCTGCTTTGCAACGTGAAAGCGGGGCGCGTCGTCAGCATAGAACAGCAACGTTTGGTGCCGTCAGTTTCGTCGTGGCCGAAATACACTGAACAGTTGCAACGTTTGGTGCTTGTCGTCACCATCTGTGTATGTTCAAAAAGTTCAAGACTTTCCAGCCCTCTTGCGTGGTTCAAAAAGTTTAGGTTTTATCTGCGAACCGTTCAGAATAAAGTCTGAAACTGATCTAAGGTCCAGCAGAAACCATTGAAGATGTTGGATTTTGGAGTGTTCTTCGGGGCAACGGATGCTTTGCAGCGTGAAAGCGGGGTGCGTCGTCAGCAGATAACATGAACGTTTGGTGCCGTCAGTTTCGTCGGGACCGAAATACAATGAACCGTTTCAGCTTGAAAGGTGATGCTATTTCAATATCAGGAAATGTGATCCCTGTCTTTCAAAAATTCCTGAAATACAGCACAAGAAAAAATACTGCGTGTAGATGTGCATCCACCAGTGGCCATGGATGGACGCGTGAACCTGACGCTGTGTGATTCCTACAATAATAAAGGACATATATACTGGTTCAGACGGCCCCCGTGTTGGGCTTTATAATTTTCTGCTCCTCTTGTAGACTGGTACACTAAAAACAGGGAACTTTTCTTTGATCATGGATGCCGCTTGTGTCTTTTTGTCACCGTTCTTTCGATGTGCTGCCAGACTAAACGTAGATAATTCTAGGTGAATGTTGTTAATCTTAGCCGTAGTGATAATTCCCGTGTTAAACAAGGCATAGTGTACCAAGTGAAGTTATACTTTGTTCACTCTAAATTTTTGACTGAATTTCTAGCAAGGAAGTTTCAGAAAACGGCAATGTATGTTTCCAAAATGCACTCCTCACCCAAAAGCTTCCTCGTTTTTTCACAGGTTCGATTCCGATGAGCACATCCTCCATCCAGGCACTTGCGCCTGCTTAGCTTCAAGCTTGTATAGTCTTTATTCGAAGATAAGAATCATCAGGATCAGCGGCATGGAGCTTCACCGTCGCTCTATGGTTCAAAATGTTCCTAGATTTTCCAGCCCTTTTGCATTTTCCTATTTCTGCCAGTATGGATCAAAACGTTGAAGTTTATCTGTGAACCGTTCAGAGTAAAGTCTGAAACTGATCTAAGGTCCGGCAGAAACAATTGAAGTTGTTGGATTTTGGAGTGTTCTGCTAGGTAACGGCTGCTTTGCAACGTGAAAGCGGGGCGCGTCGTCAGCATAGAACAGCAACGTTTGGTGCCGTCAGTTTCGTCGTGGCCGAAATACACTGAACAGTTGCAACGTTTGGTGCTTGTCGTCACCATCTGTGTATGTTCAAAAAGTTCAAGACTTTCCAGCCCTCTTGCGTGGTTCAAAAAGTTTAGGTTTTATCTGCGAACCGTTCAGAATAAAGTCTGAAACTGATCTAAGGTCCAGCAGAAACCATTGAAGATGTTGGATTTTGGAGTGTTCTTCGGGGCAACGGATGCTTTGCAGCGTGAAAGCGGGGTGCGTCGTCAGCAGATAACATGAACGTTTGGTGCCGTCAGTTTCGTCGGGACCGAAATACAATGAACCGTTTCAGCTTGCTCTGTCACTGCTGTTACCACTACATTTATCAGTGGAGTTGGTGAAACTTGTCCTGTAACCTGTAAATGAGATGCGAATGACCTCACTGGCCGGTGCGCTGCACTGCCGCGTGAGCGTTGGGAAGAGTACAGCACATTGTAAGTTGGTGTGAGCTTCATTGTCCCGGTGTGATTAGGTGAGGTTTTTGGTTAGCATTTCCATGCATGCACCAACACTGTTGACTCGAGAAAAGGACTTAATCTACTTTGTTTGAGAAGATTGGCAAGACGTACCTGGATGGATGTGTGCAGATCAGGTAGGTTTGCTTTGCTATGCAAGGCCTGCCAAATGTGATCTCCTGTCAAAATCCCATTCAAAAACGTGTCTGCCTTGCAATGACAGGGTACCTATGTGGCTTACCAACTCTTGATACCTTATCATTGAAAGAAAAACTCAATATGCCCTTATGCAAAGATTTAATAACTCCTGAGGCAGAATGGTGTGTCATTTTCTTTTCAGAACCCTTTTTTTTTAACCTCTCAAACTGAATATAAATGTAGTATCGGAAAACACGCCGACGCACTCCAACGCACACAAACACCCCTACATCTATACCCAGCACAAGTAAAAGCGCCCATCGAAAGATCATCAGAAACATTAGTCCGCGATGCGCGATGAGGGACCACGCGTGAGAGGTACCGAAGAGAAGACAAACTCTCCTCAACTCCACAAGCTCAACAACGACACCGGAGGCAGAAGCTCGGGAGATCTTATTCCAACGAACGCGTCGTCGCCACCGCTACTCCGACACGCTCGGGACATCCCTCCACCATCGCCAGCAAACCAAAAAAAAACCTGCAAAGAAGAAACGGCCCGACACAGTAAACCGAGCACAGCCGACCCACGAGCCAGGCCCACCGCCCACGAGCACAGCACTCCACGCGGCCCATAAGCCAGGCGTCCCCGCGCAGCCCACGAGCAAAGAAACCGACAGCCCACGAACAATCGCACCGCGCGGCCCACGAAACCAGAACCGTCTCCGACGAGCAGACCGCCTCCTACTCCGGCCAGCAGCGACGGCGAGAACGAAGCTCCCCCGAACAGGAGCCCAGCAAACCACCTCCACCTCCAGCCTCGCGACGACGTCGGAGAGCACCACGCCGTCAAGACGGAGAAAGCCGGGGAGAGATTATTCCAAACAGCATGCCGACATCTCCGCATCGCCGACACGCCCGGACAGCAGCCACCGACGTCGACCAAGCGCGAAGCTCGAGAAGCAGCAGGAAACGCCGTCCCCAGATCCGCATCCTCCCGCCTGCAGCACCTCCAGCTCCACGAGCAGAGCCGCAGCTTCGCCCGCAACACCTTCCCCCACGCCGCAAGGGATGCAATCCCAAACAACGCGACAACGAAGCCACCACACCACAGGAGCTCGACGACGACCAGCAGCACCAAAAGATCACCGCACCAGCCGCCTCCAACAACGGCAACGGCGGCACAGGACCACCCCTAACCCTAACCTAAAACAACCTAAAAGAAGGGAGAAGGATAGGGTATATACACCGCACGGCCGATTCGCAAGTTTCCCCATC